>JASCZW010016232.1:0-19070 GCA_034211315.2 Aedes japonicus | reverse complement strand
ATTCCGCATGGAAAAGTGACAGCCCCATTTAGATTACATGAGCAGGCGTTACTAACGTTACAAAGTTTTTCTTCCTTTTCAGCTGCATACCCTTGATCCCTGATACTACGCTAGTGATAGTGTTTTTTTAAAGTGAAGTGAATATGTAGCGTCCTGCATACAGCAACAGAATGTGGCAAACCCAGGAACGACAAGCTCAGCAATACGTACCAGCAGTTGACTCCAGAAACCAGGTGCTGACAAGGTAACATCGATCACCTTATCGGTTAGGAGAAGGGTTATTTCATATGAATTAAAAAATCTTAGTTTGGCGATCAATTGAGTAGTACGTACCTCTTCAGAAACATGCTCCAGTTACCCCAATATTTCACTCTCGTACCCCAGTTGGAACCGCAGCGAGGTAGTGATAGAAGTTACTGAACCAGAGGTTAAGAATCACAATGGGATCTTTCTCATACCTGCAAGTAACTGTAGTACCCATGTTACGCATTGTCCAATCATTTCAAGGATTCGAATCAAAATAAATATAAACCCTTTCAACTCAAAGCAACACAGGCAATCCAAGAACTTTATTAGCTCATAATGTGAAAATTACGCAAAGTTCAACCAGAATCGTCTGCAAATCTAATAAACTCATTTAACTCGTACGGCATCGCAATGTCCGGGCAAAAACGCGACCGCAAGATTGTAGTCAATTTGTTGTTGAGGGCAATTGTAAAATCCCCTCATAGTAATCATCATAATCATCTCGTGTGGTGATCATCGTTGGTGAGGGGCGAAGCGCATCCTAGTTCTCCTTTCATTTCAAGCAATCTAGTCTCATTGGATTTTTTCATTTATTTTACTGCATTCATACGGAATCGTTTATTGCCGTCATTCTGAAGAGGGAAAACGAGGATTTCATTTTTCCAGAGCAGAAAACCATGCGGGGGTTCTGGCTGAACGTGATTAAATAAGTTGATGGGTAGGCAACTATGCAAATAAAACTAGTATTCGATTTCCCAAATAAGAAGTGTATTTACTATCCTTCAAATTCACGTCTCTCCATCGCAGGTCCAATCAGTTTGATTATCATCACGTAAATCCAATTACAAACAAATCCCCTTTCCACGTCCCGTGTTGCCCCACCGTCGTCCGGAAATAACGGCAATGCACTACACTTAACATCCAGCAGGGTCACCTCTCGGTTGAGAATGTACTCAGTTTAGTCGGCAACCGCCCACGCTGTTCATTATTTTATTATGTTTCAACCTGACACGAAACAAGCGAAGATCTTTACCGCTCGGTGATGCTGCTGCTCGTGGAACCATCGTGGCTGCATTGTATGCTGGAGTTTGTTTTATGTAGCTTATTGGAGGAATCACTTGATTTTTAAACTGTTACGTGCTACTTTTTCCACACGGCATCTACCGAGGCTCATCAATGACGACATCGCGGTTCGGGTTGCCGAGGTCGTAGGTGAGGTTTCGCTTTTTGAGCACATCCATTCTTAGACTGGTCCATTTGCCTTGGGAAAACTTTGGGACTATCCAAATTTTGAAAAACCATGAACAAGACTGCTGCGAGGCTTCGTTCTTCGTCGGAGTGTCTGTCGAGTTCTCCGGTGCTACTTGACGAGTTGCAACCCTTATTTGGAGTCGGAGTCCCGGGACCGTGAGTGATGCATTCCATGCAATGACCGTGTACTTGAAAGAGCGGCCCTGCGATCACGAGAAAAGGACGCATCCTATCGATTGTCTTAGGCCCGATTAGATGGAATTCCAGTGATAAAATATAGGCAGCCTATAGGAAAAAGCTCAACTAGACACCACATCGGCTCGGTTGCAATTCTTCTTCCATCCATCCATCCAGCCAGGGCCTCGCCTGTGCCTGCGCCTGCATCGAAACAATGTTGAAGCGCTATATGGAAGTCTAATCTGCTGAATTCAATGGTGAATAGATTCGCCGATCAATTGGTAATTTATTCACTCGGGAAGCGACACGAGCTGCCTTGAGCGTGAATGATGACAGGCAATAAAATGGGCCGTGGGCTGCTGCGCTTCTAGAGGGACCAGGGATCAAATACATCCGTGAGGAAGGCCAAATTCGTCGCACACCCTGGAAACTTATTGCTTGCTGTCGTAAATATTTTACATTCCCATCGATCTTTTGCTCCAGTTACGAAATGAATTGAATAAATGAATGCCCACTTTGCGGAACAGCCGAACCGCGAACGGAGCTCGCATCACAAATAGAAGCCAACGACAATTGGTGAATGAAATAATTTGCATATTCATTCTTTATGCTCACGTTGACTGCGGGATCATAAATCGATTTGTTTCTGCTAGGTATTTTCTTCAATTCGTCTTATTCATTGCGCCTTTGTTTGGGAATTCATTGGGACTCAACGGGCGAAGTGAGCAATGCAGAGCGAAGATAAAATCGGCAAGAAAACAATTTTATTGGTTCATAAATTATTTGTCTCTTTGTCATAAAACGGTGCGCGAGAAGGAATGTTGAGGAATGTTGCATGTGTGAATGTTAATTCTAGCTGATTGGTTTTCGAAGTTTATTCATGACATAATTGATGATGCTGAACTCTTAATGCCATGCATTGTTTGTTTGTTTGTTGAGACAGAGAGGAGGAGCCGAGTGGTCCATTTGAGTGCTAATTCTTGATTGATATAAGTTTTCTGTCACTCCGTTTTCCATTTGTTATTGGAATGCTCTACTTATGCGATATAGCTGATACAATTTGTGTGACACCGTATTTATCGTTAACACGATAGGTTGATGTGTAATGTTCACAAGATGCTAACGTATGCATTAAAAATATTTTCTGATTTAAGAGATTTGTCATGCAATTACCCTGCCACCTGGTGGTAAATCTACCTACGCATTGCCAATTGTAGCAACCCTGTTGTGAACAGAAACAAATCACAGCTTTATCAATTGACTTACAGGGTGTCTCACAATAGGTGTCACTAAAACAAAATAGGATTACAGCAAAAAAACAACCAAATCATTGCATTTATTTTCCAATTGAAAGATACATGATAAAGAAATACACCACATAAATTCAATTTGAATCTCTTATCCTTTTCCTTGATAATTTTGTTCAAATGCTTTGTTAACACATCGCAACTGACACGCACGATTTTCTGAGGAATTTGTACCTAAATATCATCCAAATGTTTCTTGAATCGATCTAAAGTAAGCCCTTCCGTAGGGCTTATAAAATGAAACATATAATCCAATAAAGAAATATTCGAGTGGGTTGAGATCCGGTGAAGATGCAGAGTATTCTTCACTTGTGATAAAATCGGGCAAATTTTCCGCGCACCACGCTTGTGTCTTTTTTGCCTTGTGAGCTGGAGCGGAGTCTTGTTGGAGTCCTGTTACAGATGGTTCTTTTAAACCTGCTCGATGTAATACTCAGTGTTAATTTTTACGTTAGGTTCTATGAAAAGAAGATAAACTTTTCTTGTTCGTAAAACGGTGCCCCATACCATGATTTTCTATATATTCTGATAGCGTTGTATAGCTAGTTTATCTCTTGTAATATTGGCAAGACTTTTGCCATACTTACGATCACTTTGTTGATCATGACTGTCCTGAAGGAGGAAGAGCTTTTGATCCGAAAATGAAATCTCGCAGTTACCATGCGAAGTAAAAGATTTCTGCTTCTTTGAACCCTTGCTTGCTTTTGACGCTCCGTCAACCCGTGAACCCGTTGTTTCTTATACGGCTTGCATTCCAGATCATGTCTGAGGAGCCTGTTCATTGAAACAGGGGACATTTGAAATTTTTTGCTCGATTTACGGCTGGATACGGCCGGATTACGTCTTATTCGCTCCCTCACACATTTGATCTTTTTCTTCGTTCTGGCAATTCATCTGGCACCTCCTTTGTGTTGAGTATGGACATTTTCAGTTTCGTTGAACCGTTTCAAGGTACGAAAAACAAAACGCTTACTCACTCCGAACTGCTTAAGGCTATGGAATATCTGACACGGTCTATGCTTTTGCAAATGTAATTTTCAAACTTGCTCTAGTATGGCTTCCATAGTTGCTGATAAATATTAACAAACGAAATCGCTCATTTATCTTCAGCGTTAAGCTGTCAAAAGAATACACTCAAATCGGGTATAAACAATTCCGCTGTTAAAATTACTCAGCTGAAATAAACCAAGACTGAAAAAAGGTGACGCCTATTGTGAGACACACTGTACAGCAGCTTTGGCCAATCCAGTCAAGCAACTATGCTTGATGATTTTTTTTGTACTGCTGGCTCCACTCCGGAGCGCAGAAGTTGGATTTTGTAATGGGTTAGGAAATGTTTTGTACAGGGTGTGTTCACTTTTTAAGTCATGGCTTTACAAACCGAAAATTGAATAACAATTTAGTTATGGAATATGTAGATAAAGCCTGTGCAAGTATTTCGAACACTTTTCTTTTAGTGTAGAGTTTTAATTATTTCATGGTTCGCTGAAACGTTTCACTTGTATGAAAGTTGAAACTTTCCACTTTATTTCATGGTACAACATGTCTAAATTCTGGGTATATTCAGTATAATGGTGTCGAATCAAGTGGAAGTAAAATCCAAATTTATTGTATGCGAATTCGCCAAAAAAAAATGACACTACAGAAAAGTACCGTGTTTTGTAAATCATTTGACCAGCGCTTGACTGTGGATCCTAAGGATTGAAGTTAAACAAATCAAAAAGTATGCTCCCGAACGAGAAGACGATAGCCATTGCGAAAAAATCCCAATCTTTCTGTGCAAAATGTTGCTCGCAAAGTGGGGAAATCAAAATCATATGTACAGAAAGTAAATCAGAGGCAAGGACTCAAGGCGTACAAAATGAAAAAGGTGCCCTTCCCTGATGACAAGCAAAATTTCACTTCAAAAAGTCTCACTATGGAGCTTCACACCATTTTTTTCTTGTATCATAATGGACGACGGAACATACGTACTCGAATACTTAAAATAGCTTTCCGCTCTGACTTTTTACGCTGCAATGAAAAGGATCACCGTTGCCGAGCATTTTTCGACAAAGAAAGTGTCCAAATTCCCGAAGAATTATTTGATTTAACAGGCCATATGTAGTTGTGGTCGAAAATTAAAAAATTTGGTATCTACCGGCACTATCAATAAGAATGTGTACAAAAAAGAAGGTCTGCAAAAGCGGTTGCTACCTTTTATCAGAATCCACGACTCTCTTGCTCTGCTTTGACCTGGTTTGGATTTTTGTCGCCATGCGAAATCCGTCCTAGAATGGTATAAGGTACAAGAGGTCAAATACGTGCAGAATAAAGGACATCCACCAAACTGTCCTAAAATTCACCAAATAGAGAAGTACTGGGCTCGCGTTGAGCGGAAACTCTTCGAAACTAATAAAAAAGCATATGGTACCAATAATTTCAAGAGAAGATGGAGAATCGTCACGGTGGGCATATCTGAGGATATGGTGGGTGTATCACAGAAACTTCGAGAATTTTACAGAAAGAAGGATTAATATATTAGCCCACTGTTTCTAATTTAGATGTAAGTCTATTATTGAGAAATAAACATTCGTTTTGTTAAATTATATGTGATATTTTTTATGCTGTGATTATTTTGGTTTCCAAAATTTGTCCGTAATGTGGACAGGCTTTATACAAACATAGATAGTGATATTTACATTGATGTCTCAAAATGTCCTTCTTTGGCTACTAAGTACACACGCCTTCAATCGCTTACGCAAATCAATGACAATGGACGTTATTTCTTCCATAAATATAGCATCTCAGCCTAAGACTGGCTTTTAAATGATCCAAAGATGGCTACTCGAGCAGGAATCTTAAGACCAAGGCCAGTTATCAAGATTAAAATTAGGTATTCCTTTCGGTACTAACTTCACCAACTAGGGCTGAGTGCTGGTCAGATCCAGGTACTCGCTACCGAGCGAAGCAATGTGGCTCTCATAGTCTATGTTATTGGATGAAATGCGGTCACGCTGGGCGAGCTGCTCAGTTTTGATAATGCCAACTGCTTTGGTACCTAAGCTTCCTTTGGTGTGAAAGATGTTGAACGAATCACCTCGCCATTCACTCTGCGACGCTTATATGAACTGATGGGAGTGATTGCGTGGTTCTTGTTGGGTCACAAAGTCGGAGTAGCGAAAAGTGTGCATAATTTTTCCTCAGTTTTCTCAGCTAAGGCATTCACAGCTGATTGTAGTTTTTTTTTTATTTCAACTTTTATCGTCAGGAATTCTGCTGAAACAGCAGATGATCGTTACTTGAATAAGGTCATCATCGAATGAAACGATCCATCATCGAAAGACAACAAAATCATCGCGAAGGGCAGTTTTGGGAATCGGCTCGTCGAATTCATCACCGTTTCACTGCTCTGGCCAATTTAGTACTGTACAAAAAGTGCGGCTCCTTTGAGAGATTGATAGAAACTGATATTCGCGGCCTGGAATTTTTAATTGGTTAGAATAAGTTAGAATAAGTTAGAATCCCCCTGGGCTCTGGCAAAACCTTGAGGTAGTTTAACTTCAACTACCAGGTCCCAGGGCTGGTCTGGTTCTTTACCATTTTGGAAAGAAGCACACTAGTGTTGCCAGATCAGTGATAATGCAGCCCAAAAATGCGTCTGAAAATCCTCCAGTATTTCCTATCGACAAACATTATTATACTGAGATAGTGATCGATGGTCAAGTACAGAATTTGCGAATAGTTGGAATGTTGCACTTGATCATATAAACGCAGTTGAAAAATCTGCATACTTTATTATCACAACCTAGCGCACTTTTGGAAAGCATTATGACAAGGGGAGCCTGTTCCATTATTCATCTCATGATCCATTATTCGGAATTATAGGAGTTTGATATGTGAATGAATTTGTTCCTTTTGTTATTAAGTTACTTTCAACTTCCAAAAATAAACAACATTAAACTTAAATAAAAAGTTAGAAATCCGATGGTTACGCGTCGATCTTTCGTTTTCAAATTGTGCAAATTGCTATGAGATGAGATGAACATGGAAATGGTAACCCAAGATGCTATGCTTGTATCAAAGCTTTCTACCGTGAGGCGATTTTGCTTACTTCATTCTAGATACCAAGTTTTGAAGAAAAGTGGAGCTCTTACAGTGCGCATCGGCAATTGACGATATACTACGTCATCAAGATGAAGTCCTGTTGAAGAATTTCAAATAAAATTCAAAACAAAGCCCCCGAAACTGGATGAAAAATCCTATCTGTTTCTAACGAAACATTACACGGATCGAATGAACTAGTCACAACAGACGCAAGCTAAAAATTAAGATAAGTAATAAATGTATTACCCCTCCCAACCTATCAAAAGCTTTTAAGGTACGCATCGACAATGAGCGAATTACCTTGTCATCAAAAAGAAGTTTTGCTGAAGAACTCAAAACAAATTTCAAGACCAACCCTCCAAACAAGAAGCAAAATCTCATCTTGAAACGAGAGAACAAGTTCTGAATTATAGTAATATCAAGCAAAACAGGTATTTTGGAAGATATCGTTGACAGTTAATCACAAGGTAATAGATTATATCTAGGATTTTTTTTTTTTTTTCAAAAGGGCGAATCTAACAATGAGAGGCTTTCTCCTCTCTCGCTCTCTTTCATTTATTACAGCGCCATTATAATTTTTTTTGAGGGATTCTTTAGTACAGATATAAACACAACAGTGCTGGCTACCACAATCTACAAATAGTTGAATGTAAAACGTAACGCTGAATGGAATATGAATGAAAGAGAAAGTAATCAAAGAGAGTCTCTCAATTGCAGATTCGTCCAATGAAAAAAAAACTCTAGATATTTGCAAATGATTGATGTATACTCTTCTCCCTACAGCCTTACATGCCAACAATTATCCCCCCCTCCCCAATCCTGTGGGTAGTGATGCAATATCATTGTACACTTCTAGTGTGCACTAATAGTGTATCCCGCAAAATTCAAATCCCCCAGGGGAAGAAACGTTGCGTAGCCCATTCAACTATCCCCTGATGTATTATGTAAGGTTTGAGTTCTTGTACTCATACTGGTGACCTGGCGCCTCGCCCCCTTATACGTCAATAAAATAAAATAAAATAAAATAAAATAAAAAAATAAGTTAGAATAAGTTAGAATCCGGAACCCTTCTTGTGTTGCAGCAGCACGGAAATTGATCGCTGCAAAAAAAATGTACAACGGTTTGCTCACCTAGGCGCCCACCTTCTGTGGTTTAAATTTCACGGTGTTTCGTGCAGTGAGTCAAAAGTTATACCAGATGGAAGCCGAGAGGATAGAAAAAAATCTGCACAACCAAGTTAATAATCGAACGTAGTCCGCAACGAAACTCGCAAAAACTTTGAAAATCGCCAAATCAACCGTGTATGATGTCCTCAAGCTGAACCAGAAGGTGTTGAGAACCGCCAGAGACTATCAGACTATCAGGTCTATCAGATAATGAAATCACACAAAAACACGCTGCTGCTCGCAGTACTGTTCGAAGAATTTGTTTGCGAGCAGGATATCGTTCTTATCGAGCCAGCAAGCAACCAAACAGAACGTTGAAGCTAAGTTTCGTCACCAAAATTCGAGATCGGAAATTGTACCAGCAGGTTTTGACGAAGTACCAAGGATGCTTGCTCATCGACGATGAAACCTTCTTCAAAATGGATTTCGGACAGTTTCCTGGCCAAGATGTTTCTGCGAGGTTGAAGTTTGCTTGTATGGGCAAATTTGCCAAAAAAAACTGATGATTTGGCAAGGGATACGCAGCTGCGGAGCAAAGACCGAAGTGTTCGTGACGAATAAGACGAGGGACTCGAAGCTGTACAAGGAACCCGAGTAAAGTCTAATATCATAAAGATAGCAATTCGAAACCTTATTTTGATATCAACATCAAATTAAAATCAAAATTTGATTTCACTTCACAATTGTCTAATTCGATATCACATTTAGTTTTCATCTTGCTGTAATCTTGCGTTCACTTTTCTTTTAGAAAGGTCTCTTTGTTCTCATTGCCTTGACACATTGTCAACTAGAATACTTATTATGCTATCAGCAGGAAAAAATGTACAGCATATTGACTTTTCAATTTGCTCTCACAGATAGCAAGATCAGTTTTAAATTTGATGTCACAGGAATAAATTGCTGCTATCAATTTTGATCTTTTAACCTTTAAAACGACCAAAACGACAGCAACCTGAGAAATCATTATCTGCAACTTCACAACATAATATTGAGTTTTCAATTTGATCTCAAACTCTTCTCGGGAAGAATGCCTCAAAAACCGCATACTACCGTTCATTAACGCCCATGAAGGTCCCGTGAAGTTTTGGCCAGATTTGGTGAGTTGCCACTACAGCCGGGAAGTCGTTACCACGGAGTGATACCGCGATAATAACGTAGATTTCATCGATAAAAACATAAATCCACCCAACTGCCCGTAGCTCTGGCCCATCAAGAGATTTTGGGAAATAATGAAGCGGAGGCCTGAAAAAAGTGAAAAAACGGCTCGGGACGCGACTCAGATGACCAAAATGTGGAACAAATGTACCAAGGAAGTTGACTCCGGAGGTGTGCGGCGTTTGATGGGAGGAATAAAAGAGAAAGTGCGAATTTTCATTAAAAACGAAGAGAAATGATTTTCGTTGATATTTTTTTTTTTAAATTTCAGTGAATTACCTTTGTTTTGATAAATTGAATTTGTTTGTACGTCAATCCGCTACGGAGATACAGATAATTTTTTTATTCCGGATTCTAAATGGACCTGGCTTTAATTAATCATTACACTTTCGACTTAGGGGAGATACTTCCCAGAAGAGAGATAGACCCCAGAAGGAAAAAGCGTACCAAAGTCTGGCTCGAAAGCCTAACCATGGTGAGGCTCACATCGTGAATACCGAAGAGTCTAAGTTCTCCGAGGTCCTCAAGGCGATGCGTGGCGACGCTAAGCTTGTGGATCTGGGCACCGACGTGCGGAGTACACGCCGTACTTGCATTGGCGAAATGATCCTAGAGCTTTAGAAGGATACTAAGGTGAAGGGCCTAGCGTACAAAAAGCTGGCAAAACAGGTCCTAGGAGCTCCAATGTTAAAACTTGGACGAGATCACGAAGACTGGTGAAATCTCCACGTCAATCAAGGCCCAGTGTGGGGTCTAGGTGGCAACAATAGAACTGCTGGATGCCGCCGCAGACTCGGCCCTGAAAGTGGAAAAACTTAAAGTGGGTTGGTCTGTTTGCCCACTGAGCCTGCACCAGCCGCTTAAGGCGTACTTTAAGAGCCTCGAGAGCGAGTATATTTCGTTGGAATCTAAAGGACCCGATATGAGCGATCAATGTCGAAGGTGCGGAGGGAAAGCTCACAAGGCCACGGACTGCAAGGAGCTCCCCAAATGCATGACGTGCGCTGGGAAACCAGACGACAAGCACGTAATGGGAGGTCCCAAATGACCGACCTAGAAAGGTAAACCAAAAAACTAAACACAGTGCGCTCAACCTAATTGAATCTAAACTACTGTGAAGCGGCTCAGCAACTGCTTTGTCAAGCAGTTCGCGAATCAGGAACAGATATTGCTATAATACCCGACACATAAGGCCTTTACTTGAAAAAAATGCACCATTTTTATCCGTGTGTAACTTTTTCGTCCGTGTGTAAAAATTGGGTGAACTACTGAAAATATGAGTATAACTACTTTAGCGTGAATTGTTTACATGCGCAAAATTTCATAACAATCGGTGCAGTGGCTATTGAGATGTCATCAAAACAAGAAGAAAATCGCCGGAGAATTTTGCGCGCCGTGATGGAGAATCCGACTGCGACCATGAGATGGGTCGGAAGACAACTGGGAATCACCCATACAACTATTTTCGGGTGGTAAAATCGCTTAAAGTGTCACAGACAACCGAGCGGTGGGCTGGAAGTGGAAGAAAATCGAAGACAGCTGACTCTGCGAAGGCCCGGAAGGTGTTGGGTTATTGCAAGTGTAATCCGAACCTTTCGATTCGCATCGCGGCTCTGAAGTCAAAGTGTTCCGCCTGGTTCGTTCAGCAAACCATGAAACGAGCTGGGCCTCGTGTAGTCAAGCTCCGCAAGGCACCGAACCGGCGTGATCAACAAAAACACGGCGGCCAAATCCCGCGCAAGGAAGCTGTATCGAGAGTGGTTAACGAATCCGATGTGTGTGGTTATGGATGACGAAACCACCTACATCAAGAGAGACGCAAACCAGATACTGGGGCTGGAGTTCTACGTTGCCAAATCATGGTTTGATGTTCCGGAAGACATAAGGAAGAAGAAAGTGGACAAATTCGCCAAAAAATACTTGCTCTGGCAAGTCATATGCCAATGCGGTATACTGAGTAAACCGTACATCACAACGGGTAGCATCAACCGCGAAATTTACCACACCGAGTGCTTCCAGAAGCGTCTGTTGTCCTTCCTGCGGTCCCACGGAAGCGAGACATTATTTTGGCCGGACCTGGCATCATGCCATTACGTGCGGTCGACAGTGGATTGGCACAGAGACAATAACGTTGTTTTTGTACCAAAAACCGCCAACCCTCCAAATTCACCAGAGATTCGTCCGGTGGAAAGATTTTAGGCCATAATGAAGGCCAAAGTTCGAAAATCGTCCAAGGTGCTTAAGCACGAGCTGGAGAAAAAAATGGATAAACGTGACCAAAAAGGTCGGCTCCGCCATTGCACAAAATGTAATGAAAGTCTTAAGGGAAAGATGCGGGTTTTCAGCGATGGAAAGGAAATTGAATAAAATGATTTTGCCAAAACATAATCCATATCCATAGTTCATTTGTTGAAAGATTTCAAGAAAATCCGACTTAAAATAAATTTTTGGCGAACGCTTTTGTCTGGTGCATTTTGTTTTGAGTACAGGCCTCACCGTATCCCTGCTAGAAACTGGGTTGCGGATAGGTCCAATATGACGGTATTGTGGATGACAGGCAAGCTCCCGGCCCAAGAGATTGTGTCCACGTCAAAAGAGGGCTTCATGGTCGCAAAAGTGAACGGAGTATTCATTTCTAGCTACTATGCGCCGCCAAGATGGTCGATTGGTCAATTCTCACAAATGGTTGTTCGGATGACAAAGAAGCTAACTGGCCCGTAACCCGTTGGTAGCGACTTCAACGCCTGGGCCTGGGTCCCACAAGAATTGATCCTGGGTCCGGTGCTATGAAACACGATGTACGATGAGGTACTACGGCTTGCATTTCCGAACGGGGTGAAGATAGTCGGGTTCGCAGACGACATCACCCTGCAGATATGTGGTGAATCCATTGAAGAGGACGAGCTAACGGCCTCTCACTCCATTGGCATTGTGGAGAGACGGATGAGTTCCAGGAAACTGGAGCTAGCCCACCATAAGTCTGGGGGCACGGTTGTTAACAACCTCAAATCAGAGCAGGTAGGCAGGCAGGTAACAGCACAATCGACTCGAAGGAGTCTTTGAAGTTCTTGGGGGTCATGACCAACGATAAGCTGCCCTTTATCAGTCATGTCGGTTACACCTGCAAGAAAGCTTCTATGGCTGTATCGGCATTATCCCGCATGATGTCGAATACCTCGGCAAGGCAAGGGCGTAAGCGTAAACTCCTGGTCAGTTTCACCCTGTCCATACTTAGGTGCGGTGGGCCGGCATGGATCACCGCCTTGTGTACCAAGAGCTAAATTAGTTAACTAGAGAGGCATCGGCATAGGTATCGTTATAAAAAAGTATGTAGAGTGCTTCGAACAACGTGGAACATGAGGTATTCGCAAGACCACTATAGCCGCATCTATGGTTAAGTGGCAAAGGGAATGGAACAACTCTACCAAAGTCGGTGGAGCCACCAACTAATCCCGGAACTATCGGTGTGGGTTAGTAGGCGACACGGTGAAGTGAACTTCAACTTTACGCAGATTCTTTCTAGCCATGGCTGCTTTAGACAATATCTACACAAAAATGGGCATCCACAGTCTTCCACATACACCGAGTGTGCGGGAGTTGAAGAAACCGCGGAAGATTGTTCAACCTTCCTAAGATATTCCCAGATTGTTCTCGATCTCCAAAAAAAAAAAACGAAACTTCAAATTGCAGGTCGCAGGAATCACCTAACTACTGAAGCCCTAAGTAGTTAGACATAGTGGGTGCTTAACAAGCACAATAGCCCCCTCCCCGAAGTAATACCGAAAGGTGGTTCCAAGGAGGGTCCATGGCTTAAGGCAAGGGTGGTTTTTTAGTGGGTCGAGGAGTTGGCATTCTCATCTCCACACCCTGAGTTCTTCAGGAGCCTGGTTGAAAATTTACCGTCAAAAACAGAAAAGAAAACAAATTTGGACATTCAAAAGAGAAGGAAATATCTGAGGAGGACAACGACTTCAATGTTTTGATCAACAAACCATTAGTACGTTTTGATGGTCAGGTTAACATTCCTAATCTCTCCCACCTGGTTCTTCAGGGCTGGTTGGTGCAATCAAAACGAAAAAAAACCAATTACAGACATTAAAAGAAGAAGTATCAGGAGGACAACGGCTGATGTTTTGATGGTTTCCGGTTCCGACGGTTTTTGGAAGCAGAGGGGTTTCTGGCTGTCGTACCGGACATTTTCTAGACCTGGACGTAAGGAGTAAAATCTGAAAAGCATTTGAAGAATTTTTTGAAGATCACAAGAGCAGCTGTCAATGAGACCACGGGGGAGCTTCTGAGAAAATGGATGTGGATTTGGCCGATTTGTATGGTGTTAAATATGATCAGAATATCGCAGACGATGATACTTAAGTCTCCAAGGGGATTGAGGATTCACAGGACGAGGACGTGGTCGTACGTAAAAAGGAATGCGTCGATCATGTACAAAAGTGAATGGGCAATAGAGAATACCAAAGGACTCAGCGGAAAGGGAAAATTTAACGAAAAATTAATAGATGATCTCATCATCGATTCTGGACTTGCTATCAGGAGAAACTCGGCACTGACAGCGGATATGAAGAGGACACTGATGGTGGATCAGGATTCACAACATGACGACTGTCCAAAAAGAGCGGATGCCTGGTGCACATGGCAGAAAGCAAAATTCAACGACGAGCTCACCAACTACAAATGCACACACCTGCTATGAAAAAAGCAATTTACGCAGCCATACTTCCTGTCTATCAAGATCTGAGTCGCGATGAACTGCCTGAACGTTGTCTCAGCGGATGTACGCAAAACACCAATGAAGCTACAACGCTAGCATCGGGGCGCTGTCTCCAAAAACTAATCACAGTGGCAAGGGAGTTGTTGAATTTGCTTCAAATCTGGCGACCTGCTATTTTTGCGAAGAACTGAACGGGTTCTCAAAGTTATGCACTCATACTGCAGCAGAACATCGGAACGACCTGCCACTCCTTTTGCGTGAAGGCCGCAGCAAGCGCGTCGATCACGCATATTGGCTACCAGGAAGTGGCAAGAACTCGAGGAACGAGTTGTCGAGGGAAATTTTTTAGGCATAGCTGACTGAAGGTATGTAGACGAATTCGATGAAAAACTGGACCCAAAACTTATCTGGAAGCCAAATTTTGAAGTCTACACAATTGTACGTAGCCGTTTTTCTTTAGCTTAAAATGGCTCTTCGATGCACTTCCAAAATCTTGTTTGTTTTTTCAAAACGTTGTCAATTTTTCATTATTGACCAAAATTTAAAAAAAAACTACGTACGATGACAAGAATTTTTACGAAGATAAACCTTATTCTGGTATTAAGAAAAAGTGACACTTAAGACCAAGGTTGCGGCTTATCATTTTTGACTTATCAATATTCATTTGCCGATAGCTCTTCTCAGAAGCTCACTTTCAAAATATAATGTATGATGAACTTATGGTGCTTGAGTAGACCTACAACTTGGTCTAACAATACATAGCTCTATCTCTTATATCTGAGGAATAAGAGCGTATATTCGCAGTGATCTTCGCGATGATATTCGCGGTGAAGATCACGCGATTATCATCGTGAAGATCACTGTGAATATACGCTCTCATGTCGAAGATATAGAAGTTAGAGCAATGTACTGTTTGACAAAGTTGTAGGTCTACTCATGCACTACAAGTTCATCATACATCATATTATCAAATCGACCCTCTGAAAGGAGATATTGGCAAATGAATATGCCTGAGTCGAAAATGATAAGCCGCAACCCTGCTTAAGACATTAGGTTCAATATTGACCTGGATTATAAAATTTCAACCTTGATGAAATATGTATACCTCATTTGAAAGGTTATGATCTCAAAATGCATAAATGGTTGAAAATTTGGTTCTAGTAACATTGGCAACATAGAATCTGCTACAAAAGGAAGGTGGTTTTGGATTCGATGTGTGAACCGAGTTGCATACAAATCATTCCTGACTAGTTGTATAACTCTCCATCCGTCTTAGAAAAAGTTTCTCAGTATGTCATTTATCATCTTGTGAGATAATCATATTAGTTCCAGATCTTGCCGCAGTGATGCCGGATTGGCAAATAAAAACTGCAGTGCCATCTCTGCTGGAAGATTTATAACTAATGTGGTTATTCGAAATGTCTTAATTTTACATTCTCAATAACTTTACCCGAGACGGCAAGCTTTAATTTGACAACGATAAAGACTGCGACGCTATCTTTGCGTCAAAATGTGTGATCCAATCTGATAATGCCAAATTACTACATTTTATATTCCAAAGAACTTTGTCAATGACAGCAACTCTCTAGAGCTTCATTTGGCAAAGATATACTGCAGCGCCATCTCTGCAGCACGATTTGAAACTAATATGATATTATCAAAAGACGATTCGTTACGCAAGAAATTTTGCTGATGGCGCCAATTCTCTAGAATGAGGCTGAAATGTTTTTGATGCATTTCTGGTAACACAGCCAAACTAAAACTTTCTTCCATTTGTAGCTGATTCCTTTGAGACCATGTTGAAGGAAATGTTGTTTATTTTGTTTCGATACATTTGTTATACCACAACCTTTCAAATGGGGGTTTAACATTGACTCTAAGTTAAAATTTCGAAATGATACGAAGGTTTGAATTCCGGGTCATTATTGACCCTAATGTCTTATGGGTCACGTTTTTTTTCTGCAACCACCTTAAACTGATGTGTATTGAAATATTTTCAGGCAAATAGGAAGAATTATGTAAAACATTAAACGTCAGGAAATGTTAGCCCAATTGGTTTAGAAATAAAAAAAGATTAAGAGAAAAAAGAAAAGATAAAAAGTGCATTGATATTGCGCCATGGGTCAGAATTAGGAAGGTTAAGGGAAACATATCGATTTTGTTCTTGCTCCAACAGTAATGATGTCTATGATGTCCACCGATCAGTAGGTTGCCACTTCGAAAGTACCACGCTGCACCTGTTTTTGCGGCCGAGGGAATTTAAGGTCAAAAAATTAACTTTCATAACCGCAAAACAGTAATATAAACATATGTATTCCATTTTTGTCTTACATTTAATGTAATCTTAAGTAAAAAACAACAAAAAAATCACTAAAAATGAGAAGAAAAATTAGTATTTTCCATTTCATTCCAACTACCATTGCTAATCTTGACAGATAGGTGTATTTTGTCTACAATGTGCAAACTTCTTCAGTGTCTCGTACTAATAACTCGAGTAGAGTTATTATTTCAAGACACTGAAGAAGTCTGCACATTGAAGACGAAATACACGTATCTGTCAAAATAAGGAAAGGTTGCTGGAATTTAATGGAAAATACTAATTTTTCTTCTCATTTCTAGTAACAAGTATTCCACTTAACAGCTCAAACTCTCTAGGATTCAAAAATATCACCTCTTTTCAGGCGGTCTTAAGAACGGGGAATTACACTCAAAACGTATGTAAAAATTTATCGAAAAGATTAATGTTTCACATAAGGTATATGTTTAGTGAAGAGGCCTGTGCTAAAGTGTAGGAAATTTGTATTGGTCTCTGAATCAAATTTAATATAATTTTTTTTTTAATTAAGCTTTACAATGCACTATATGAACACATTTATAACGTCTTCAACTTGAGGTTGTAAAGACTGAACATTATTGCACATATAGCGGATTAAAACGGCAACTTAACCTAACACACAGTGAACCACTATGGACATTTTCGTTTGCATTAAGTTTCGCAGCTTGAAGCAGGGATCGAACCCTCCCTTCATGACAATCGCCTGAACGACGGGTGACACCGCTAAACGCTTGACCACAAAGCCATATATTTAAGAATCTTAGCATTATAGCTTCCTAAAATCATCCAAGAAATTGGGAGGCTGTAAAAATTTAATAGAAGCAGTTTGAAATTGACCGACGTGGCTGGATAGCTTAGTGGTTATCCGTTCTGCATACTGAGTAGATGGTCGGGAGTTCAATCCCAGGCTCATCCCCTTCCTTGTCATTTGTCACTTGCCTCTTTCTTTTTTTTTTTAAATAATCATTTATTTGTACAGGCTCAATCGAATAAACTTTACAGAGCCAAATTTTCATACTTTTATACATCATTTATCTTAAAACTAAAGTAAGGAGGATAGAGCCGATTACTCGCGGCCGTCTCGAGGTTAATAGGAATTACAAATTACGGATGAGAAGAGGTGGGAATTTCAAGTATATTTACATAACACATTAAATCTAAATTCTAAATTATTGAAACACTTATAACTACACAACTTTTGGTTTCTTTTTATTCGAACATTTTTGAAAGAAAAAAAACGCACGAACACTGAAAAAAACTTATACTAAACCATACATGTTAAACTAACTACAATCTAATGCTAATGTTAGTCAAAAACACATAAATGAGTTTCATGTACTCCAAATCACGTACAGCCAAAATATCTCGAATTGGCACATTGGGTTTATCTACCTCGAGCCAAGAGAATCGCAAAGCCCGATCTGACCTCACGATGCCCATAACAAGACCAAATAACGTGATCTGCGTCCTGATAGCCTTGTCCACACTCACAGAGATTGCTGTCGCTCAGCCCAACCCAGTATAAATGAGGCGTTCAAAGAATAATGATTGGACATGAGGCGAGACATGACACGAATGAAGTCTCGACCCACATCCATCCCCTAAACCAAGATTTCTTCGACACCTTTGGGATGATAGAATGTTGCCATCTGCCCCAAACTCCTTTACTCCATTTATGCTGCCAGCTGACGAGTGACTGTTGACGAAAAATAGTAAAAAATTCGTTGAAGGCGATTTGTCGATCACAAATATCGCCTTCCATAGCGCCCACCTTTGCAAGCGAGTCCGCTTTCTCATTGCCGGAATTGAACAATGAGATGGGACCCATACAAAGGTGATGATAAAATAACGCGAAGATAAAGCACTTAGAAGCTCCTGTATTTTGCATGAGAAAATACGAGGAGTGCTTTACCGGCCTCAAGGAGCAGACAGCCTCTATAGAACTGAGACTATCCGTGAAAATGAAGTACTGATCCGGTGGTAATGAGGCAACAATTTCTAGCGTAAAATGTATTGCCGCTAATTCAGCGACATACACGGAACAAGGGGCTTGAAGTTTACGGTTGGCGCTATAAATTTCATTAAATATTCCAAAGCCTGCTGACTTCTCTATCAAAGATCCGTCAGTGAAAAACGATTTAGTGGAATCAACTTGGCCAAACTTTGCAGCAAATATCACCGGAGCAATCATAGGACGATGATGCTCTGGGATTCCACGAAGCTCCTGCTTCATGGATAAATCAAAATGAACCGGAATTGTCGAAGTCGGAGAAGCAAACACGATTGGAAATGTTCGGCGAAGGGCTGACATCCTGTGTTATGTACAAATGGTACAAAGTCATGAAGCGCGTTTGAGGGTTCAACTCAAGAAGCTTCTCTAAAATTTTCGATCACCTGGGGTTCATAACTTCACACCTGGTGAGGAGCCGGAGAGATAATTCTGAAAACCGATCCGAGGTGGCAACATGCCAGCCAGCACTTCAAGACTCATGGTGTGAGTCGAGTGCATACAACCTAACGCGATACGAAGACACCGATACTGAATACGTTCCAGTTTAATGAAGTGCGACCGAGCCGCTGACTGAAAACAAAGACTACCGTATTCCTAAACAAAACCTTG
>JASCZW010016231.1:0-19080 GCA_034211315.2 Aedes japonicus | reverse complement strand
AGCTTGCACTTCATAATCGCTCAGAATTATTCAACCCGGTATCAACTTGACAGTTTCAGAGTAAAGTCAATGTAACCCAAATATCTTGGCTCACTGGTTCCCAGCAACTGAATAAATCCCAGAACAAATTATCAATGAACGCATTACACTGAAGGTTATTTTCAGCGGCGGAGCTCATATTCGTACTTGATGAATATAATGCTGGACGATAAGTTGATTTTTTCCCTTAATGTAATATGGTGAATATTTTTACACTTCTCACAGAGAATATATAGAAGCATAGACACACTCGAGACTAGCAAACGAGTGAATAATTTAAAAACCGTAATTATAAAAGCACTCGGAAATTTTCAGCACTTAAAAAATATCTGGAAGCTACAAAGTCGTGAATAACATGGAAGTATACTTTTCTTTTAAATGGCGCACTATACTTCTGAATGTGTGACTCTCTGAAACCTGCAGCACAATGTAAAGCCACCGAAGCAAAGAAAAATAATCGCTTTGCTAAGGGTACATTGAGAAAAAAGATTGGTAAACGCAAACACATTCTAGTTTCATTTAACAGGTATTGGATTGAATTGGGCTCAAACATCATATTTGTTTGATTTGACTGCCTACGGTGGTATTAACAAACTAAAATTTTAAGTAAATGTTTTGGGAACTAAGTTCAGTTAAGTTCAACTGACATCCGTTTGGATTAACCATTCTATTGGTTGTTTCATTATGACAGCTACGAAAACGCTACAAAACTGATTCCACCAACGCATATGGTTTGTTTCAAACAAATTTTAGAATGATCTAATGCTGTTTGAAACAAAAAAGGTTGAAATACCAATAATTTCCGTTTATAATCACCAAAATTTATTTATTTTTCTGTAACAAGACGAGGCTGGGTAGCTCAGTGGTTACCCGTTCAGCTTACTGAGCAGATGGTCGGGAGTTCAATCCTTGGTCCTTTGCCATTTGTCACTTGTCTCTTTCTATCACCACTAGATTTTAAAACCACAGTGCATCCATGATTCCCTGCCTCACTAACACAACTATCCATCCCTTGGCAATTGTAGAGATGGGACTTAAATAACAACAATTGTCAAAATAATCATTCTTGTTCCCCCTCCCCAAAGACCATGAGGACGTGACCGACGTCGGCACTGATCTATAAATAGAATTAGTGAACTTGTACATTGAAGATGTTAAGGGGATATGCAGTTAGAATGACTAAAAGATTAAAATTTTTGTTTTTGCATAAAAAGCTAGTAAATTTCCCGTAGAATACGCTCCTGAAACCATTTTTTCGAAATTCGAACTCCAAGTTTCTTTTGATCGTTTTTCAAAGACGCCTCTTTCGCGCGCAGCAGGTTCAAAAGAGACGCTTTGACCGGAGAAGACCTATTTTCAACGCGTTTTTCTCAAACAGCTTTTGCGGAGTTTATGCCGGTGATGTCCTCAAAAACTAATTATTCTATTAAGCTGAAACTTATAGGATTTCTTTATGATAGTATTACCTTCTATATGAATTAAAAATTATTGTAATATTTTATTATTCAATATGGAAAAATGTGATAAAATGGCGGAGAAAATGTGAATTTTTTCAAAAAAGTTACGCCAAAGGTGAAATTTTTTTTTCAACCTATATTTTTCAATTCATCTACTAATTGTAAGTGTAATTAATGTATGTTTTTTTGGGTTAGCAGGTATCAGATCAAAACTGCGACCAGGAGAGCCGGCACAAGCCAAATACAACGACTTTTTCAACGCATACTACAACGCATTTCTACTATTTTCAGGTAAGTAAAATATTAAATTTTCACCTATTGTTGAGTGACAGAGTCAGAAATAGTTTGTTTCAAACTAAAGCTTAAGATATTTTTTCTCCAAACAAAATATCAGTTTGATTTGACCGCCGCTTTGGTAGAATCAATCTAAAATTTTATTTGGTTAATTCGTTGGGTTTAAGCAACTAGTTTCATAGTTTGAATAACAACAAACAAGTTTGTTGTTTCAAACAGGACTTTTTTTTTCTCCGTGTAGCTATGGCAGCATTAGACAAAGCGCCCACTGATGTGTCGGAGGTGTGACATCTGATAGCTTGCCAAAATATCTTGTAGATGTTCGCTTCACGCCACAAGACTTCGACTCGATATTTCGACATGTTATGTGATGCCACACCGGTGGGCGCCTCGACTTAGAACTTGCTCTCGTTTCTCTTTCAAGCGTACATCATGTATTGGATTGTACAGATGGTATACCTGTGTCCTCGTTTTTTCACGAAGGGTCCAATTAACGCCAAGGTGAACAGGGTAGAATGTTTGAAGAAGAGTTTGCTGGCATTGTAAAGAAAGCATAAGGCTCCTTCTCTCTTCAGGTAACATTTGGCTGCCGCTCACTATGCTAAATCGGTTCTACAGAGCTTGGCAAACAATATTATACAATTCGTAAAAAGGAAATCAATCTACCGAACTGTTCGGATCTTCGTCAAATTGAACAGTATTGGGCGATTGTACAAAATGTGAGCGTTCTACAGAAACTATGATTTCTATAAATATAAACAGTAAAATGCAACAAAAGGTTGTTTTCGTTAAGTAAACCGAAAACTCCGAAAGTCAAAATTAGATTTTTTTTTTAAATTGGTGGGTGCTGGCCAAATTTGGATTTTGGGTGTTGTACAAATTTGGTAATCCTGAATGGGTTGTAGAGTATTTTTTATATATCTAGTAACCTAACGTCCGCGCTCCATAACAATATATTCTATTGTGATGTGTCCCGCTCAATAGGTAAATTGAACTGAAAGTGAGTTTGAAAGAAGGGGAACTTGGAGTTGAGCACACGTACTCACTGCTTGAAGCTAATTATTGGCCAACGTGCTTTTGCACATTTGTTTGAGGATTTATCAAGCGACACAAATTTAAAATTCTAAAGTTCGGATGCCGTGTTGCATCCGTACTCGAACTTTTGTTCATGAATCTAGACATCTTTCAAATCACAAACCAGCATGCAGTTGTGAGCTTGTAAATTTGTCAGAATAGCGTATTACGTAAGTTTAAGGCATTATGATAGTTGCAGAAACGCAAATGATCTTCAGCTTAATAATCAACTGAGTATTGTATTCGTTTATCCAATAAAATGTTCTCACTATTCTCATTCAATACTCATTTCAGCCAATGGTGCCCAACACATACTTGTAATCAACCATCAACCCGCAACAATCTGTTCATAGAAATGGCTATACTCTTCGAACATCCAGGGACCTGCAAGGATTCTACTTATGTCTTTGTTCTTAATTTTGTTTCTTTTCAGGCAACAAATAATTTATTTCTACCAAATTTTGCAGAAAATATCTAATATCTCTCTATTTTTCATTTTTTTTAAAGTAGTGGTGCTTTGTTTGGGCATGGAGATGAATTGGTGTACCAGAGGCTTGACAGACGCTTGTGGAGTTGGGTACAGGCGACTCGTGAGGTAGTAAGTGCTCTCAAGGACGTGAAGCAGGATAGGTAATTGTTACCCATTGTACCTATATGTCCATTTTTAATAGGTTTGCCCAGACCATCAGTTAAATCGTTTG
Source organism: Aedes japonicus (assembly GCA_034211315.2). NCBI lineage: Eukaryota > Metazoa > Arthropoda > Insecta > Diptera > Culicidae > Aedes > Aedes japonicus. The sequence goes on along the minus strand of JASCZW010016231.1, from coordinate 15,515 downwards.
AATCGATAAAGTTGATGCGTTCTCCATATTTTTTTGTTATCGGACGTCTATGTCTATTGTTTTGGTTGCCTATTGCGTCGCCATTGCGTTGCCGTCGCGCGAGTGATCGAGTGAACATGAGAGGTCTTGGTTCGCCGGGTAAGATGGGTCGGTGGAGAGGTACATATTTAATTGTGATCCAAATTATTCGTTCGCCATGCTCGTCGGGCCACCCTATCTTGGTACTGTTGGTGTAGATCGGTCCAAGTTGGTTCTCAGGCGTTGAGATGAATTGCCTTGTTTTCCTAATGAAATACCACTATCACACTCTGTGAGTGGCCCCAATAGCATCCTAACTGTTGGTTTAATCGGTCCAAATCGGCTTTCGAGCATTGTAAAACATCTCCCTGTTTCACAATGAAAAACCACAATCACACTTTGTAAGTGGCCCCAATAGCATCCTTACTGTTGGTTTAAATCGGTTCAAATCGGAAATCGCTCTTATTTCCAAATATTTAACCGGATAGCTTATCGTTAACCAAAACGAACCCTGCTGCTACCCAATGCTGTTATCCAAAATGCCAGTGATTTCTCGTGGAAGTGCAGGGGACTCCGCGGCTTCCTATAAAGCGAGTATCACGTCAACATATTCCTACCCTTTCCTTACTTGACCTGCATTCGGACGGGGCTGGCACCGGTATTGCCTTAGTATGGGATCACCAGTTCTTACACATTGAAGATGTATGCTAGTCCCAAGCATCGTTTTGTCGGTTCTCTGTGTAATAACAGCTTATCTGGCAATAACGGAGTAGCAACTTCGGGCGGTCAATCATGCTCATGCTCATGCTCTATAATTTTTTTTTTACAAAATTAGAGGAACGTAACTTATCTGATGAATTCGACAAATCCGATCAATGGGTTTCAACAGATCGTTGCACTCTTGAAGCGCTTATTCTACAGGTTGATGAATTTGTATAGTACTTTGTGCTAAGTTGGAAAAAGTTGGCAACCCACAACTTTATGAAACTTCAACAGTCTAAATTTTCATGGCAAGCCAAATCTACTTTGAAAAACGGAAAAGTTGTTGTGGTATGTGGGTTTCTGAAAACTTAGTCATTTGTGCTTCAAGATTCTTTGCAAAGTGGTTATTGGAATAACGACCAGGCTACAATTTATTTGTTTGTCATTTACCATTCTGTTTAGGGAACGCAAAAAACATTGAGCTTTATTGTAATTTCTGTGGTTCTAAGCTATGGAACCATTTTGATCAAAGTTTTCATTTCAAAATTGATAAACTTTTTGAAGTCTTTAATAGAATAAAAAACTATATTTATGTCCGATGGAGTGTCGCAAAGCAAAAGTAGAAAAAAATGCAAGCCTATGTGGATATAAATCCAAGTCTAACATTGATACTGAATGGTATTTTTCCGCCACATCACATTGAAACGAATTACTCGTATCTTTTGTTTTTTCAAAAGATTATACTTTTTTCCAAATTCTTGAGAAAATTTAATTAAAGTTTGGAAAAAGAATTTGTCCTACGCTAAACTTCTGGCTTATCGGACTCTCTGGATAGTCTTCATTGAGTTTGCACACTTTGCTGGAGTTCTCCGGCCTTTCTTCTTAAATTTTACAGACCTTACTGAGGCTCACTGCATGTTTAAAAATATGTTTCAATTTGAAAATTCTGTGAATTTTTAATGTTGTTTTTTTAACCATTTCTTAATGTCTGAAGAATTTTACTAATGTATCCTTCCTTTTTTTACAAAAAATATGATTTTTATTTAGTTCTTTTTTGAGGTTCTTTGAGGCTTTATAGTGCTTATTTTTTTATTTCTCTGATACATTCAAGTCCTCTGATTTAAAACGTTCTCTGAACTTAGTGAAACTTAGTATTTTTAGTACTTTGAAATTTTGTATTGATTAGCATTCTTTCAAATTTGTGCATTTGATAGACTTTTGGCACCATTGCGATATTTTGAAAATTATACAGAAAATCTTCGCTCTCGAATCAGATTCCTGGAAATTTCTTTAAACATTCAAGTAATTCCCAATCACGATAACAATATTAAAAGCTGTGATAGTTTTGAAACGTTCACGATCCAACTCACCTGCCGGATCATGGACTTGATCAGCGAAGGAAAAAGCACGAGACTAAACAGCAATCCACCGACCAACGTACAGGCACTTATGATCGTAATCTTTTTGAAATTGACACCGCTGAAGTTGATCTGTTCAATTTGTTTCCTTAACTCGTTCATCTTCTTACAATGCGTTTTATTTTCTCAGACAAAAAAATAAAATGCTTTTAAACCCCGATCACTTCACGAAACTCCCCTAAGTTGAAAACAAAATGTCTACTTGATGTAAATCGCGCAGAAAAGGACTAGATTTCTGTAATTTTCATGACTGTCTTCGATGAACTTTTCTTCAATTTTCACATAGGATAACACGGTTGCAACACCTATTAACCCTTGACAACCGAACCGATATTTTAACATTCATTCGATCTGACTTCCCAAAAGAAACTGACTTTGCATATTGTACCGAATCATCCCCTAACCTATCGGAACCCAGTGCGTCCCGATATTTTCAAGTTCAACCCTCCAACTGCAGGGAGGGTCTATTCAGAGAACTACCTCATCCCAATGAGAGAAAAGTATCAAACAACCAAACCACACCCCCCAGGAACACACTTTTCGCGACAACCGCATCGTTCGCAAGTTTCTGGCGGACCTCAGATACTCAAAAATGCACTTTCATCGCCTGCCGTGCAGTGAAATCTTACACGTAACGGACCGCCCAAGCTGCCCCATCCTCGCGTATCGAAAACAATTTGTCATGCCTATAATTACCTTTGACACCGATCGCTTTCGAACCGGGTGGGGGGGGGGCGAACTGCAGCGGCACCACCCGGTTTAGTGTTACAATAACATAATGCTGCGATGAAGATATTTCTTCCCACAGATGACATTTTTCCCGATAATTTCTTAGGACGCTATATAGGGCACAAGAAACTCGATTCGCTTGAATAGTTAATAACTTTTCACTTTTATTCGAGAACTAAGATTTTTCATGATTTTAAACAATGCAGAACTTCACTTATAATTAACACAGACAATATTTTTTCTAATCTTGATTAGTAACGCTCCTTCGTAGGTTTTTCTAAGCCATCGATAACGGCCGGCAAGTTCCTGCTGTTGTTGATGCTGACCAAATCCACCGGAGCCGACGGTTCATTTCCGTTCGATTTGCCACCATCCTTCCCATTGATGGCCTCCACCGGGGTGACATTTACGGTCTTGGACGAACGTTTGTAGTGCATGAGCCCGGCACCGAGGGTTCCGATCGTTCCAATGACGATGGTGAGCCACTTGACCGTGGCGTTGAACTTGAGGCCACTGTTTTTTGGAAAGGGTAGAAAAAAGAAACTTTGTAATCTTTTCTGTTGTGATGGTGAAGCATGCAAATTTGTCGTATTCCGCGTATTCTATTAAGAAAATCGACCTTAACATTTGCATTTAGAAAAATCGAAAGAAATTACCGATTTTTCATGGGTTTACCTTCACCCGCACTGACAAAACTACCCTTGCAGCATCAATCATAGTAACCCATGAGTCAGCAGACAAAATTTGACAGCTCTATCAGTCGAACTGTAACTGTGATGGCAAAAACAGTGAGGCAACTCCGTTCAGAAGCGTAACTGATCAAAGAACGACACCCCGTGGCGTCAAAAACGGACATCGTGCGGCACTTTGTGGACGTCGGATACGCCCCTTCCGGCATCTACAGCATCTTGGCACAATTAGACAACAATCAGAGCACCGAAAGAAATCCCGGTCCCGGACTGCCGACGACCCTGAACGACAAGAAGCTCCAAAGGATACTGAAGAGAAAGACCGAGGGAAAAGTGGCTACATGCGCTTGGCCGGGAGGTCGGTTCAACCGGCCAAACAGTGAAAAAGCACCTGGCGAACATGAACATACATGTCAGGAAGCGGAAGTCACGTCCACTGGTTTCGAGGCTTTAATGAGCTGAACCAGCCGAGGCTGAAAAGCTCAATAATAAAGATATCTAATCTAATTTCGAGGCTGCAGGCAATGACGCAGCGACAGCGGCTGAATAAGATGGTCAACTCGATTTTCCTGGCGAATCGCGACGTGGCGATGATGATGGACGTCGAGACCTATCTCACCCTGGATAGCAACTACTGGCAGGGCAATTCGTATATCACTTCCCCCACGAAGGAAGTGAGCTCCGGGGTGAAGTTCATTTCACACCCTGTTCCCCTAGAAGGTGCAGTTGTGGCTGACAATCAGCGAGACGGAAAGGTCAAAGCCGCTCTTCTTTCGCTCCGGACTGGCCGTGAACGGGTAAATTTATAGTATGAAATGCCTACCGGAAGTTGCGTCGTTCATCAAGAAATACCATAAGGGCGAAGACGCGGTGTTCTGGCCGAATCTGGCGTCGGTCCACTACTCGAAACGTTGGAGGAGATGGAGCGGCTGAATATCGATGTGGTACCAAGTCCAATGTGAATGGAAAACAACGGAGCAACCAATATGTTCAGTAAGATTTGCGCTTTGGAATATGTAGGCGTCGGGCCCAAGTTGGCGATTGTTGCGCCCAATATTGAAACCCCGATTCTTTTTCCCTTTAACCCACCGTATAATCTTCAGCTACTTACAGAAACAGTTGATACTTCAGCTGGTTGGTCCAAGTTTTGTTGAGCGAAACGCCTTCTTCCACCCAAAACATGGGCAAAATCACCTCTGGCAGTTGTCCTAGTACTGCGTGATCCCGAATCGGTTCGAGTTCCATATTAAACTGCAATCGCTTCGCAGCCGAAACAGGAGTTCCGGAATGCTACAATTTTGTAATGAAATTATAAAAATCTCGAAAGCATTCCGAAGTATTACCAAACCCTTACTTACCAACTGGAAGTGAATGAACATGTCGTGGTCCTTCTCATTGGGTGTCAGTCCATCGACGTTCTCCAACAGCTTGGGATCAGCATCGAAAAAGTGCGGCTTTGAACCGATAAACGGTGCTCCCAAACAAGGGCTCAAATCCATCGTTCCCTTTGGTGGACAATCCTCCGGTGGATCACGACAGAAGCAGTGAAGCTCTGGAGTGTTCTGCAATGATAAAAAGTCTTAGGCTCTGAGCACATTTGCACACACACAAAGTCGACAACTCACCTTCAGATCTCCGAAATCCAACTTGAAGAAACTCATCGGCAAGCCCGCATACTTTGACTTCCTGGACGTAATGCGCCCCCAACGAGCGGCAAATTTCCGGCGACTAAGCTCTCACAACTTATCCTGCGTCGTCATAAAGGGGGAAAGATGGTAGAATCCGTTCCGATGTACTGATTATATTCATCACCATCGTACACTTCCATTTCGGGCTCGTCGTTGTAGCTGATGACACGTCCAAGGTCCATAATGTTCTTAACACCTCGATAGACCACCCATCGACCTGCTTCCGTTCCGTTTCTCTGAAACCGTCCATAATTAAGTCAATGTAATCAACAGCAAACTCGTTCCCCCACTTACCACACCAAACAAAGAAAACTTCTGGATGAGTCTCGTTGTGCGGTATAACGACTCTCCGATTCCAAGCCGGAGCACAGTGCCTTGGCCGAAAAGTCATGCGACTACTGCAATCGAGCAGAATCCCATCGAACAGCAAGTCCATGACTCGTGGTCGTCAGAAATCCCGTGGTAAGTGGCTGCATAATGGTGTTCATGCCTTTGGAAACCAGAGGCATCATGGCTTCCCCGGTCCCGCTGGACCATCAACAGGGCTCCCATGACCACCGGATGTGGCAAGGTAATCATTTCGTCGCCCGTGAGCGGGGTCGACAGATCCGGACGAAAGATCCAAGTGTTCTTCAACGTGAAGGTTAACGTGTCGTCCTCCAGGTTGTCTACGGTGTCGTATTTCTCCTTCCACTCCCTTTCAGGGGGGTCAGGAATTTAGGATTTAGGAATTATCAAATTAGGCATTGTTCAAATGAATACCACCGAAATAGTACGGGCCCATTTCCTTGAGGTGGGGTTTGCCGCCCTGCATGACTTCGTCCGGGTTATTCACGTGGAACAAGTATACCTTGAAGTCGAGCGGGAAGGGCATTTTTTCGAACATCCACCGCATTTGCGTACCGGGTTTCAGGAGAACATTCTGAAAGTAAGATGGTAGGAAATAAAAAAAGGTATTAATAAATGGTTTTTAGGACGGATATTCGATATTAGTTAAGGGATTATGTTTAAATAAAAAAAAAACTCCATTTATAACTGATAAATATACAGTATAGAAGTCAAATAGTGATGGGTAGCATGAGTTGATCTAGAAGAAAACGTACTGCATCTGCGTTGGTGAACATTTTCGTCATGTCACACCATAAATACTACCGCTTATAAGTACCGACACTATTCGAAATGTATTGCAGCATCACCTTAAAACAGTAACATTTCTGATGCTATATCATGAAATAACCACCACCTGCAAATTTGTTCACTTCAGCAAAGTTGTTCACAACGCCAAAAGGCTCGGGTTTGTGTTGAACTTTGAAACTGCATAGCATACCAACTCAAAATAATGAGTGAAACTCCGTCGGCATGAGGATTTCGCAACGAGACTATATTTTTGGCGATTTATTCAATTTACATAAATCTTTTTACAAACTTAATTCCAAATAACAAAGTTTTTTAATAAATACATCAGCATGACCATGATTGACCGCCCGAAGGTTATAACTCCGTTATTGCCAGATCAGCTGAAATTACGTAGAGAACCATCAGGGGGTAACATACATCCTCAATGAATACAGGCAATAGCAGCAACGATCCAACCCGAATGAAAGTCAAACAAGAAAAAGAAACGAATGCGTTGAAGTGATACTCGCTTTCTTGAAAGCCGTATACAATCCACTGCATTTCCACGAGAAACCACTGGGATGTTGAATAAAATCTATTAAACTCTAAATTATAATCTTTGTTTTTAGATTACAATCCATTTAGTTGGTTTTGAAGAGATGCACATAAATGTATTAAAATATCATAATCGATTTAAACCAACAGTAAGGATGCCATTTCGGTTGCATGCAGAGGTAATAGTGGTGATTCATTGGGCCAACCCGGTAACAACTTGACAGCGTCAGAGTGACGTCAACGTACCCCGATCAGCTAACTGGTTCTATCAAATCAAATGAATCCTAGAACAAATTATCAATTGAACGTATTTACATCGACTGGTATTTTCAAAACTGTTGAGCTAATATTCGTAAAAACATGAAAACAATCCGAAATTTTCAGCATTTCAAGAATATTTGAAGGCTTGCAAGACGTGAATAAAATGGCAGTCAACTCTACTTTTAAATGGCGCACTATACTTCTGGAATGTCTGTCGTTCTGAAACCTTCAGCACAATGGAAAGCTACACTGAAACAAAGAAAAAACCTTTGCTATGGGTACATGTATGTAGAAGGAGATGTTCGCTCATCACCATGAGGCACCAAGAGTGAACATTAATGTTTTTGGCTAGAATGAAAGATAAAAAGAGAAAGTGTTGAAAGTTCCGTCAGTGTGCGGCAGGTTGGAAATAGAACAGATGTTTTTATTTAGGAAATTGAGCGAAAAGGGCATGTGTACAGTGGTACTCGAACCATAGACGTCCATTTTTGCCTAACATCCCACTGCGGGGTAGGTCGAAGCACGGTCCAAGTCCGCCACTTCAACAACAAACAAGTTTGATGTTTCAAACGGGACTTTTTCTTCTCCGTGGAGCAATGGTAGCAATAGAGCTTGCTCTCGTTTCTCTTTGAAACATACATGATGGATTGTATTTGTTTCTTCATCGCTGTGCGCTTGAAACAGAGAGGTCACGATGAAAGTTTTAGGTGTTATGTGATGCTGAGAGAAGTGAACCTATTCATTAAATAAAGGGGAAACTCATACATTAATTAGAAATAATCTCCTTCACCATTCTTTATCTCCGCGCTTTCTCTCTTTCTCTCTCTCTCTCTCTCTGTTTTATTTCTCCTCATTCTCATTTTCTAGTAATGATGATTTATATTCGATACAATTGAAATCAAATAAACTGCAAGAAAGCCACATCAACATTACGCCTCAATAAAAAGCGGTCGTCTTGAGAATGGATGGCCCTTTGTTTATGCACGGTAGAGGCACCTCACAATGTGTAGATGGATACGCGAAACTTAGCTCATCTGTCAAGATCGGTGTTGCATTGGACAAAGAAGGAATTTTTAACCTTCTTTAGAATCGGGGTCAATACACAGAAAAAAAAAGAATATTAGCAATAGCGTATTCCAAAATATCATACAAAACTACATCGTATGATCATATATTTCTGAGTCAATTTGAGCGAATGGCCATGCAACACAAATGGGAACGCCAAACAACGTTAAACTGCAAATAAACTTCGGAAGTGAGCATCATTTGTCACAGCAGTTTGAAGTCAAATTAATTTTACACGATGAAATGTGAAATTGCTTTGACGTGTAGAAACCGCGAGTTCCTTTTGAAATACTATAACTGATATGTCATATTGACCCGGGTTTCAAATTCACTTGCGGAAGATTTATACGACCAATTTTTAAAGTCTTTGCACCCAATCACTCAAATATCCAAATCTTCAGTTTCGGTGCATACTGCCCTTTTTGGACTCGATTGGCCACTTGAACCCGGCCGAAGACGGCATGTTTTGACTCGATCCGTGTGGTGACGACCACCTTTCAGCGCCTGGCACCCCGATTTTCGAGACATTCTTGATAGCTGCTCTGCAGCCAGTTTATCTCTGGAATATTTGCAAGACTTTTGCCATACTACATTTGGCATTTTGTTATTTTGTCATTTTGTTGATTATTGACTGTCCTGAAGGAGGAACAGCTTTTCATCCTAAAATAAAATCTCGCAGTCACTGTGCCGAACCTAAAGATTACTCCTTTTATGGATCCTGGCTTGCTTTTGACGCTCCGTTAACCCGTGAACCCGTTCTTTCTTGTACAGCTTGCATTTCAGATCATGTCTGAGGCGTTTGTTCATTGAAGCAGGGGACATTTGAAATTGTTTGCTCATTTTACGGCTAGATACGGCCGGATTACGTCTTATTCGCTCACTTACACATTTGATCTTTTTCTCCGTTCTGGCAGTTCCGTCTGGCACCTCCTTTGTGTAGAATATAAACATTTCTAGTTTACATACATTAATTCTTATGTTATTTATTCTCCGTGCGAGGAGTAACGATTATGATGTAGAAGGAGATGTTCGCTCATCACCATGAGGCACCAAGAGTGAACATTAATGTTTTTGGCTAGAATGAAAGATGTGAAGAGAAAGTGTTGATAGTTCCGTCAGATGCGGCAGGTAGGAAAATCTAACAGATGTTTTTGAAAATTGAGCGAAAGGGCATGTATCCAATGGTACTCGAACCATGGACGTCAATCTTTGCCTAACATCCCACTCGGGTAGGTTGAAGCAACGGAACAAGTCCGCCACTCAACAGGCAAAAATTGACGCATGGAAAGACGCCTGCGTAGCACTGTGGCTTGTATAGTTATTCTAGCGATCTATTGTGTGCACTCTGTTTATTGATGCGCATACTGGAGAAGGAACTTCTCCTTTTGGGTTTGTTTTGTGCCTCATGGTGATGAGCGAACATCTCCTTCTACATCATTTCTAGTTTCCTTGAACTCTTTCAAGGTACGAAAAACAAAATGCTTTCTCACTCCGAGCTGCTTAAGGCTCCGTATAGGGAACGGCAGGCTTTGAAAATTGAAAAGATGTAAGTTTGCACCACTCACCGTCGTTTTCTCCGAGATCTATAAGTTAAAGTATGACGAGAAGAGCAAATGTGTGAAATAGGCGGTGCATGCTAAAAATAAACCCAACAGCGGGAGATAATTTATCAGCCGTGTTAGGCAGTATTGGGAGAGGGACAAATCGCTAGAAATAGAAACCAGCAATAGGTAGTATAAGAGCCCGATCGGTTGCATAACCTTTTGTCAGTCAAGGGGATTTCCCCCCTTGCCTATCCTTCATGGGGTAGTATGACAAAGGGGTATGTGCCTGATCGGATACTACCGTTCAAATGCCCTCCGCTCGTTTTCAAACTTACATCTTTTCAATTTTCAAAGCCTGCCGTTCCCTATACGGATCTATCAATACACTTTTTCTTCATATCTATTCGTTCTAGCATGTAGTTTTCTGGTTATCCAATGCACATAAAGGAAACGCTAGATATGGTAGAAAATAATGGGATATTTTATGTAAATTTAAGCCAGATAACGCCTGAATCTAGCTTGTTGTATAAAAGATTGCAAACATTGTTGTATGGCGCATGAAAGTTTGCAAACAGTTTCGATGTTTACTTTTCCTTTGGCTTGATATAAAACAAGGGGAAATTTTACGCGCCTGTTAAAATTAATTATTTTTTTCTGTGTACCACTTTTTGTGATTGCTATGCAGGTAAATTTCAATACAGCTATTACACAATAATTACTCCTCGCACGGAGAATATAACATAACAATTAGTGCCCATTTATTTATTTATTTATTTATTTATTTCTGCAAGCAATGTAGACTACATACAATGGTTACAGTGTTCTACTTACATACTATACATTATTTCTGTTGTCTTTTAGACGACATTTTATTTGTTCTTTAGACATAGTGATGCCGATGATTTCGCAATGTAAGTTATACTGGCGCATCATTCGATTAATGGGGCCATTTTTTGCATAATTAGTTCTGTATGACTTTTCTAAGAATAATTTCCGTGTTCTAAGATGCCGACTGGGACTATAGAAGTTCAATTGCGAGAGCAGTTCTTCTGATTTTATGCGTTGTGAAATAATGTCATTGACGTAGAAAAGCATTGCAGATTCGCGGCGTTCTTTAAGTGTCTGTAGATTGATAAGCATGCAGCGTGCTTCATAAGATGGTAGTGGAAATACAGTCCAATTCAATTTCCTTAGGGCATATAAAAGAAATTGCTTTTGGACGGATTCTATGTGTCTGTCGTGTATGGAACAGTACGGGTTCCATACTAGGTTGCAGTATTCCAGAATTGGCCTGACATATGTAATGTATAATATTTTAATAGTATATGGATCTTGAAAATTGTGACTGAACCTCTTAATGAAGCCCAGCATGCTATTTGCTTTACTTATAATAGTGTTGTAATGTTCTACAAAAGTGAGTTTAGAGTCTAGGGTAATGCCTAAGTCCCTTACTATTTTGCATGTTTCTACTTTTTGGTTTCCTAAAAATATTTCCGTACGAGGTGTTTCTGATTTTTCTGCTAAATACTATTGAGTTACATTTTTTCACGTTAAGTTGAAGTAAGCTTTTGCTACACCATGTGTTGAATAAGTTAATTTCGTTCTGGAATTCTTTCTGCGTCACTAGGATTGTTTATTTCCATGAAGAGCTTCATGTCATCTGCATATATCAGTATTTGGATTTTTTAAGTATGTAGGAAATGTCGTTTATGTACAAAATAAAAAGAAGTGGGCCTAAATGTGAACCTTGGGGGACCCTCGAGGTGACAGAGATAGGTTCTGAAAGTTTATTTTGAAAGCGAACAATTTGTTCGCGAAGCGTTAAATATGACTGCAGCCAATTTAACAGTCCAGGTTCCATTCCAATTGTTTGCAATTTGAAGAGTAATAATGGTATGTCGATTCGGTCAAAGGCCTTACTGAAGTCAGTGTAAAGTGCTTCTACGTGCTTGCCATTGTCCATTGCATTCAAAATAAAAAGTTACAAATTCAAGAAGATTAGAAGTGGTTGAGCGACCTTTGAAAAAGCCGTGCTGTTTGCTTGTAATTTGATTTTTTACTTGCTGAAAAATATTTTCATTCACGAGAGATTCAAAAAGTTTTGGGATGCAAGAGATAATGGCAATTCCACGATAGTTGCGGATGTCTGATTTCATGCCTGATTTGAAAATCGAACCAAATAAGAAGATTTCCAAATGGTGGGAAATGTTCCGCTCTTAAGAGACATATTAAAGAGAAGTTCTAAAGGGAGGGCAAGTTCGTCTGAAAGGTTCTTTAAAAATACGGGTGCAATACTGTCTGGGCCTGGTCCCTTAGAAGCGTCCAAGTTTTTTAGTGCATTGAGAATTTCGTGAGGAGGTAATTGATTTACAGATATATTGTTGGAAAATTCAGGAATGAATGCAAAGAAGTCGCGATCACGGTCTTCTTCGGAGAATGTAGTGTATACTTTGGAAGAAATCTGCAAAAAGCTTGCAGATTTCAGAAGGATTATCACCTACATTTCCGTCAAAATGCATTCTTGGGGGAAATTGCTATTTTTCAATTTCGTTTTTACATAATTGAAGAAATTCTTAGGACATGATTTGACTTCAGTTTCGACTTTACGATTATATTCTTCATGTGCAGAATTAATGGCCGTGTTAAGTTGGTTGCATATGTCATAATAGTTTTGCAAATTTGTGCTAGAGTTTTGCTTTTTATATAATTTGTGTGCTTTTTGTTTTTTGTTCTTTAAATGTTTCAAATGTGGATTGAACCACACTGGTAATTTATTGTTTTGGGTTCGCCTTCTTCTTTTCATTGGTACAGTTTCTGAAATAAGGTACTGAATAATTGAATGAAATTTGCCTACTTCAGTGTTGACATTTCCTTCAATACTTATTATATTCTGCCAATTTATTGTACATAGTCTACGTTTTGCTTCTTCGTAATTTGCTTTTTGATATTCCGGCACTTCCTCGAAGTCCCAGTCGCTGGGGGTGTGAGTATTATGTACGAAGATTGAATATTCAATTGCTGTGTGAAATACTTCATTTTTCCATAGAGGTGACAATGAAGTACTCACACAAAAGTCTACAGTGCAGTTCGTAAATAAGAGGTCTAAAAAAGCATTTTGCTGATTCTTTATATGATAAATTTGGCGCAAGCCAAAATGTGAAATTTGGTCGAATAGGAATTGTAAAGTTTCGTCTTCGCCAACGACTGGGAGTAGAATTGATTCATTTTCGATGTCAGGGATGAAGTTCGCATTCCGTTTATTAAAGTCACCATAAATATGCAGTTTTACTTCCGGTTCCATATTCGACGTGATAATTTCGACATTTTGAAAAAATAATTCGAAAGATTGTTTATTGGCATGTTCGGGTGGGAAATACACAGATGCAAAAATATGTGTTTCATCAGCAATGAGTGCTTTAACCCAAACATGCTCAAATTCTTTGTGCTTGATAGTTTTTAGTTCTTGAGAAGTAAAGTCTGCATTGATAGCAATGAGAACTCCACCTCCAGATTTTTTATTGCTATGTTGCAAATTACGGTCATGCCGGAATACATTAAATTTATTTCCAAAAATTTCTTCGCTTTTTACGCTTTCATCCCAGCTTGTTTCGGTTGCCAGAATAACGTTGAAAGAAGAGGCTAGAAGTTTTTGTTGAATTTCTTTCATTTTGGCTGGGCTTTTCATGCGATTGAAATTTTGGCAATATACCAAAATTTCAGTCGCATTCTGTTGAGAAGACGAAGACAGTTTTGGAGGATTAATCATACTTACAATACTATTAAATGATACTTCTTCCAAAGGGCGCGTTAGTGTTTCCGAAAATTTGAAGGGTTATAAAATTTCAGGGCGGCCTCCCTACTACGCTGCAGTCGTTCTGTACGTTCACTAGACAGGAACGCTCGATGTGACTGAAGGTCTGCCAAGGCGTCATTGCGTGGGATTCCTAGTTCTGCATGGACGTCCAGGAAAATTTCGCGCAAGAATTTTATGTCTGTTGGTAGTCCTTCGGCTGCTAGTATTAATGTTGCACTAATTTTTGTGATTCCGCGAATGCATACGGAAGGTGGTTGGTCATGCAGGAATGAAAGGTAGGTCCGCACTAAGTCCATAATTTTAGGGTCCCGTAGTCGCGCCTTCAGAAAGCGTTGGTCGCCAGATGCTGATTGTTCCGTCAGTCTGACTATAGGCGGCCGCATTGGGTCCAAAAGTGGTGGATGATCAGCTGATTGCTGCGTCATGCTTACGCTGGGCGGTGGGCGCATAGTGTAAAATGACCGGCTAGGGTATAGAATTCGATTCCCGATATGTTGATGTGTCGGTATTTTCGATGGTGCTTGCTTCAGTATGTTGTTGTGTCTGGTTTTCTGCTCGGTATGGGTTGATTGTTTCACCTTTTTGAAGTTGATAAGTTTTGATACCGAGAGGGCTGCAATTGGGTGGTCAGTGGACGTTGGTGGGCTGGAAAATTGAACTTTTGCAGTAGCCAGTAGTTCTTTGTCAGATTTTTGTGTGTGTCTTTCATTTCCTTGGAAGTTTTTATTGGGTTTGTTGTCATAGTCTGGACGTCTGGTGTGGTGGATTGTTGTTTTTTACTTTTTCTGATGCGTTTGGCTTTTTCAGCAGCTTTTTCCTGTAGCCTACGAGCCCGCTGTTTGGCGTCTACTTTGGACCAGTCTTGCTTCCAATGCCATTTATGACCCAAAAATCGCCATCCAGGAGATGTATGCTCTTTCGAAATGACAGTATTGTGTACTGACGATCTTTCTGCTAATTCTTCTTCCAAGGTCTTCTGATGTGGCTTTGTATTGTTGGTTGCATTGATCTGAAGGCTAGAAACAGCCCCAGACACAAATTTCACTTCTTCCAGAATTTCCCGAAGCTTTGAGTCATCATAGTAGAGTGGAGGTGATGACGATTCGGCATCTTTCGATAAAAGTGCCATGTCATTTGATATGCTTAATAGCCGTTCGTCAAAATGTTCTTTAATTTTTTGCGCCATCGTGGAATTCGATTCGCTGATGCCGGCCATGGTCGTGTGTATATGTAGGTCACACGACTTTATATGCTGACCGACTGTGCTGCTTATATTTTGATTATTTTCAATTGTTACTGCCAACGTTCCTTTCACGTCTTCAAGCAGGTGTTCAATACTTTCGAAGAGTTCTGATACTATGCAGAATTTTTTCAGGTCAGCAGCAATACGATGGTTCGCGTCTGTTTGAAAGCGGATTGCATCCACAAGTTGTTCCTGTTGATGAAGCAGCTTCTCACGTCGGCTTCCTTCCGTAAAATGAGTTGGCAGTCAGCACACAAAGGCACCATAAATGCGGTGATGAAATGCTCACGTTGTCGTTGTACACCGACGCAGGCAGCATGGTATTTTTTGTTACAAAATTCGCACTTCCATAGAAAGCGGTCGTCGCTAATGCTGCACGATTTAACACCACACGGCATAATTAGTTTTTATATAAAAATGTTCTACGCGATTCGATTTACAAAGGCCAGTAAGACCCGCAACGCGACGTTGTCAAAAAGGTAAAAAAAAGGTAAATATACAAGTTGATTGCGGAGCGAAATGCAAACGCGTCCGCGCCCGAAGACTGTCCGTGGCGAAAAAAAGTACAATAATTCAACCAAATTATGGTTCAACATTGCTGTGATGGGTTTACAAAGCGTTTGTGCAAAGTTATCAAGGAAAAGGGCGAGAGATTCGAATTGAATTAATCTGA
>JASCZW010016230.1:0-19073 GCA_034211315.2 Aedes japonicus | reverse complement strand
TATTATTTACTGCTTATGAATCAGAAGAGCTAGAAGAATCTAACAAAGCAGAACTACAAAAACCAACCACGATATCACCGTGAAGTTTGACGGCTGTGGCCATTTCGCCCTATGCTGGTTTCGATGGCAGCCAATAGGTTTGATGAAGGTTTTCAGAGTTCATGAGATTTTCCATTCTTAATACAATTCATCTACACTGACATGAAATGTTTTCATTACATATGATAGAAACTGACTACTGAGTATTTCCCCCTCAAAATATCGATCTGGCGCCTTAAATGGTCTCGCGCAATCAGCGATGCTGCGCCAATTACGAGACGAGTCTGTAGAGGAACGCCGAACTTTTCATTTTTGTTGCAGACTTTTTTAACGATGCAGACATAGAGCGAGACATTTTATTTATGTTGCAGACTTTTGCAGACCTTTAGAAATACTTTTCATCTTTCAAATAAAGGTATTCTCTGGAGTTCGAATTTGAAACGTACGAGGATCTGAACAGACATAGTGAGCTACGGTTGACATATTTTAAAGTAGGTACAATTTATTTTTTAAAGTATTAAATCCTTGAGGAAACGAGGTGCGGTGCAGCCCACTTGAAGACACAATGGGCCCGGAGATAAGTAGCGGATAGGTCCTTTTCGAGGGTAACATGGAGTCTCTACTAATGATAGTGTTCGATCGCAACACAGATAAAAAGAAACGTTGAATTTTCAGCGTTATCTAATGCACATAAAGGGAATGCTAAGATTTGCCAGAGAATACTGGGATATTTCATGTAAATTTAAGCCAGATAACGCCTGAATCCAGCCTGTTGTATGAAAGATTGCCAATATTGTTGTATGGCACATGAAAAGTTGCAAACAATTTCGTTGTTTTACGCCTCTACCAGCTTGGATCTACGACGAGGAAATATTTTACGCGTTAAAATTAATTATTTTCTGTGAAGCGTAAGATATGAGGTTTATAAAACTTAGACGTTGGTTATATCAGGCAAGGTTAACGTACAGACCGCTTTTGTTGTGTCCCTTCTTGTGAAATATTCTACATACTGAGCCATTGCTTACCGTTGTCAGTTCGGGCTCAGTGAAAATTCTCTGCCAATATGCCACTCTCGACTTAATGCCTCGAGCAATCCAAGATGTAACTATTTTTGATAATGTACAAACAACGTTTTCAGCTGGAAGGTGCCCGGCTCGGTAAGCCTTCGGAAGCGGATGCCACACGCGTGGAATATCAATGTTTACGACCTATTGCAAACCTTTGCAGCGCTAACTTTCCTGGCATGTAGTTGAGCAAGGGTGCGGGCGATGTCTGCTGAGCCAGACGCGCAATCGCGAAGAAAGCGAGACAAGATAGAAAAAATCTTCGTAACGAGAGAGACGAGAAGGCGAAAAACACAGCCGTACTGGCACCTCAATCCGGTATTTAATATTCCAACTGCCACTCTTAAGGTTCGAATCGTGTGCTTTATACTGGCGTTGATAGCGTTGCCTACAAAGAAGTGAGGTATCAGAACGCAGTGCAGAAGAAACCTTTCATATGAGAGGAAATCGGACTAGTTAATAAAACCAGACATCGGAAATAAAGCAGAGATTTGTGTGTGGGGGGGGAATTTGTAATGGACTTATGGAATAAAGCCTTACGGAATAAAAGATAAAAGACAGTTTGAACCATTTGTCACTCGGTTCTGAGGACCCGGAGAGGAAAACCATATTTTTTTCAACCTGTTTATATGCAGATTTGTATGGGAAAAAAATAGGATCAATTTTAAGTAAAATAGTTGAACTACTTATACTAAGTGCTATTACTTAATTGAAAATTTAATCAACAACATTTGTAAAGTTTTCCCGATCAAATAGTGTACAAATAAAGTCATTCAAACGACAGTTATTAGCGGTCAAATCTTTCGCTTTTGCGAAACGCTCTTATTTTTAAATTTTTTTTGGAAATGACACTCAGTATAGAAAAGAGAAGCGTAGTCCTACGTTAAAAACAATTTTCTTATCCGTCCATCTCCCACAAAAAAATAATCTTCACTACTATTATCACCACCGAAAATTACTGTCAAAGCGTTGAAAATATTGGGCCCATTGCCATAAAGTCAAAGGAAATAAAAATCAACTAGAAAATTAGAAGAGAAAAATTAGTATTTTCCATCTAATTCCAACTACACCTTGCTTATCTTGACAAATATGCGTATTTCGTCTACAATGTGCAGACTTCTCCGGTGTCTCAGGCTAATGGCCGACGCCTGGAGAAGTCTGCGCATTATCGACGAGCTCTGCGCATGTTGTCAAGACAAGCAGAGGCAGTTGAAGGTCGATGGAAAATGCTAATTGTTCTTCTAATGTATCTGAGTTATAGATATTCCGCTAAACAGCTCAAACCCTCTCATAAAAATCCAAGTTTCACAACAATTCAAATCATAATTGAGAAATGTACCGTAAAAAGGGGTTGCTTGAAAGTATTTTGACCAATAAACGATTAACTCTATCCATCAACTAAACCATAAATACAAGCTTTACGACTTATAAGGTACAGCTAGATAAGTCAAAGTGGGTGGATTAAAAAAACGTATTTCTTAAATTTCTTTAATATAACAGTCAATACTCCATAAAATATTCGTTGTACGTTTATACAAAAATATTTGAACAAAACTATAAAATGTACCTTTTTAATACTGATCTTTTACCCAAAAATTTTTGTTTCACAACAATGAGTTCCATGGTGTCAAGAAATGGATCGCTCAACGCACATTCCTCCAGTGCTATTCATTGGGTGTATCTACAAGCGTTTCAGTGTCTAGAAGTTCTCCCAATTATGTGCCGAAAGTGCCGATGTATTGACAACCCAGTTTATTAATTTCTGCTGAGCCTGGCAACCACGAAACGCATATTGGCAAGGTTGCTGGTTTCTTATTTCTATAGCTCAATTGTCAAAAGTGATCCTCAGTGTTCCACAGATGTCAGGTATGGATTGAAAATTGGATTGACTTTCCATTTCCTTACTCTATTTACAATTCTTAACGAACATGTACTTCTTTACTATCTTGAATCCATACCGATGATCAATAATTGACGCTTGAGATTGTCTGATGGTTTATTTCATAGACTGAATATATGAAATATCTAGTGAGGGAAGTCGTAACCCTAGTACTGTACATGTTGCCATTCGGTTGAGTAGCCTTTAAATATGACTTGCTAAGTCATAATCAGGATGCTACAACTTCGTTATAGCAACCGCAGTGTGCTACTTGGGAAGAAGTAGGGTTCAGTTTTGCCATCAGGTTTTGTTTTCATGGGCACTACTGCCGCCGTTAGTATTGGCCAGCGGTTTCACCTAATAAAAATGTCGTGAGTCGTCGAGTGAAACAGGCGCTGTCTTTACAGAAAAAGATAAGCTTTTTCTGAGTAGGAATTCTATTTTCCGTGGTTTTTCAGTAATATTTTTTTAAAGTATATATTCTGAAAAAGTTATTCAAACAGTGCAAAATGTGATTTGCATTGCAGAAAATCAACTGTGAGGCAACAATATTTAAATTATATTACAATTAACAAAGCATCACAGAAAAAATAATGAATTTTAACATGGCGTCGTAAAATATCCCCTCGTTTGAGATCTCAGCTAGAGGAGGCGTAAACATACTGAAATTGTTTGCGACACCGTCATGCCATACATACTCATCGATGGCAATCTTGCATGCAGCAGGCTGGATTCAGGCGTTATCTGGCTTGAAATTTACATGAAGTATCCCATGATTCTTTGTGCAACTCGCAATACTTTCTTATGTGCATTAGAAAATTCAATGTTTCTTTTTATCTGTGAATTTGTTTAACCAATGAGCCAGTACTGATAGCAAGAGAATCTATAGGAAACATACTAGAATACTAGGTTAATCAAAAAAGAGATTTTGAAAGCAGAAATAAAGCCATCCTCTTCGACGTAGGACCACGTCTTTATTTCCCTGTACTGGGGTGCAATTCACCGTCACCGTCACGAAAAGTGGTTAGGTTTTGAGCGTTAATGTCTCAGTCATTATTTCAAAATATATTCAAAAAAATTTATTCAAAGTAACGGTACGCATTCAACCATATTTAGTGAATATTTTGCAGGCACATAAACAAAAACTACGAGATAAACTGTGATGGTCGGTGTAACAAACATACGCGAGTTTAGACGCACCAGATCTACAGCTGTAGCTGGTTGCTGTGGGCTTGACTATAAGGTGACTATATGTGTTCAAGCATATTCAGCAGAATCTTTGGGGAGGTCAACTAGTCAATATTTTATAAATTTCTGATCCTCTAGGTCATCCAAACTGTTCACAAACGTTCATGACCGTGAGGCTCTAGGATGTAGACGGCAATTTTCTAAGCTAATACAAAGTTATTACAATAAAGTATTGATAGTTCATGTTCTTAATACGGTCAGGCAGTGAACATTGAATAGAAGAAGTCCGATATTGCTGCTGAGGGCATTCCAAACAATAATTGAGATCAGAAGCATAGGACCTGCAGTCTTTGCAACTAAACCGTTTCCGGGATCACACGAAGCTATGCAGTGTTTTAGAAAGCATATTCATTGAATATTCTTGGAAGACCAACAGACATTGTAGAGCAATATGGCATCTTCTGGGTCATCCAAACAATCCTGTAAGATCAAAACTGCATAGGACCTGCAGTTGTAACTGTACCTTCTAGGATCTGCAATGCAACAAAGTAACAGTATGTATATTGACCAATTTAAGTGATTCTTCTAGAAGGTAAACAGATAGAATGAGATATTGTTGCCAGTGGGTAACATTTGTTTAAAATGCTTCGTAACTGAGTTTGGAAAGGAGGGTAACCATAGCTATATAGTTCGATCTATCTCTGACGATCATTATGGATCGATGCGTTGGGCAGTCAATGTACGGTAGAGAGTGAACAGCTAAAATGGGTGTTGTGTCTAGTGGCTGGCTGGATGCACTTAACCTGAACAGGTGGACATGGGAAAACGCTAGAAGGAGAACGTTTGTGTCTTCGGGATAAGTGAAGATGGTATAAAATCGAGTAAGGGTCAATGGAGTTTGATTATCCTAACCAAAAACTTCCGTCAAGATCGGAATTGTAAAAAAGCCAACATCACCCAAACGAAGAGAAGTTGTGAAAAGTGTTGGGAATCACCGAAAAGTTGTAATTACCCATCTCATCTGGTGTCTGGGTCAGAGCATCGGGAGAGCCAGCAAACACCAGCATTCCATGAGGAGTCGTAGAAACATCTATGGAAGTCCGATCGTTGCCACGGTGTGCTCTGAAACTTTCAATTGCCGCATGATACGCCGTCGTTGATCTTGATAGTCGTCACCAACGTCGTCGATAGAGCTAAAAACGAGCTGGACTTACAAGAAAGTGATGACTCCAAATCGCGACGATAAACAAAACCCGTCGGCCAAAGCACGATCGCGAAAATTGTACACGACGATGCTGACGAAGTTTGATTGCGTGGTACAGGACGATGAAACTTACGTCAAGGCAGACTTTAAACAGCTTCCTGGACAGGAAGGAGTTGGAGATATTTTCAAGCACATTAAACTGTCAAAGTTCTCGAAGAAATATCTGGTGTGGCAGGCCATCTGTACCTGTGGCTTGAAGAGCAACGTTTACAGTGTGACCGGAACCGTCAACCAGGAAACTTTTCTGAGCGAGTGCCTACAAAAACGTCCACTATCTTTCCTGAAGCGACACAATTGTTCCGTTCTATTTTGGCCCGATTTGTCATCGTGCCATTACGGAAAAAAAGCCATGAAATGGTAGGCTGCGAACAACGTTCAAGTGGTGCCCAAGGACGAGAACCCTCCCAACACGCCAGAGCTCCACCCAATCGAACAATATTGGGCCATCGTCAAGCGGAGCCTTAAGAAGACTCAAACAGCTGTTGTGAGCGAGAAACAGTTCAAGGCAAACTGGAGCTCTGTGGCGAATAAAGTGGACAAGGAGACTGTACAAAATCTTATGGCAGGTGTATTCGTTTAAAAGGAAGTTTAGCTGACTATTTCTCCTGGTATTCTGTATTAACTGAAGTTCAAAAGAAAAAGAATTTGACATATTAATAAAAACTTTGATCGACTCACACACATTACTGTTTGACCAAATTTTGATTGGAACACCCTTTAGTCTCCTATAAGATCAATACACTTGTTTCAACTATCTTCCAACTTTTTTGTCCTATCACGGAAGTAACTTTCTGGAAGACTTGGAAAATACTCCTCTACGACGGTTATAACCTCTTCGTTTGATGAAAAATGCTTTCTACGAAGGATTGTTTTAAGGTGTGAAAACAGCCAGAAGTCAGAGGGAGCTTAATCTGGCAAATAGGGTGGATGCTGCAACAATTGACCAATTGACTTATCTTCACGATGGTTTTTTGAGCTTTGTGAGCAGGTGCACTGTCTTGATGAAAATATCACAATAACAATCAGAGTCTTATCAGTTTGGAGATAATCCATCAATGAAATTCCTTTTGCATCCCAAAAAAAACTGATGCTAACACCTTCTTGGCCGATTTCTGGACACAAACTCGCTTCGGAGCCGAGGTGCCTGGTTCACAGCACTCCTTACCCAGGTAACCAATAAGCAGTTCCAACGCGTCTTTACGGCAGCCTATCAAACATTTAAGTCACCTTAAATGCAACATAAATTTGGCCCAATATGTGGCTGCTTTACTGCAATGCCATGCTAATGCTTCATAAATGCTATTTTGCATTCGAAATGCTTACAACAGACTACAAGCATTGAAATAGCATTGGAAATGCAACTTTACAACAGATAGCATTCAAGATGCTGATATAATGCTAATATAATGCGTGTAGCATCTGAAATGCAGATTTAGGGTTGATTTACTGCATATGTTAATGCTTATTCGTTAACTGGGTAGTCTCTTGTGTTGATTCAGGATCGTGGTAATAGACCCAAACCTCATCCATAGTAATGAATTGACGCAGAAAATTCTTTTGATCCTTTCGAAATTGCCCCAAATGTTGCTCAGAAAGTCGCATTCGAACGAGTTTTTTGAAACCCCAAACTTCAGCCTAAATATGCCATGTTGTTCCACGTCAAATGCCCATGGTGTCAGCTATCACATCCATAGTCCATCGATGATCTTGCGAAACCGTATCCTTTATTTTCGCTATGATTTCTGGTGTTGATGCACTTTTTGGACGTCCTGAACGTGGATCGTCTTCAACGCTTGTACGGCTTCAACCCACCAGCGAACGGATGTTGCGAATGGCAACAAACGGACAGGGGGTTTCTTCCGAAATAATAATATCCAGACCCAGTCTTGAGGGTTTCATAGAGGTATTATAATTTTCCTGTAAATAGTTACATATTTTTAGATTGATTATAAGCATGATTGTGTATCGTCTATAGATATAAGTGGTTGTAATACTATATTCAATTTTAAGTCGTGGATCAATCGGTGGAAGTGCAGGTTCTAGATGTTAGTTTAGCTCATAGTATGGTATATGTTTATGTTGCATGTGTACTTACGTTTAGTTCCCTTACTGTAGGTTTTTTAATATAAGTAGTTTTAAGAACAGGTTTTTTATTAGCTGTAAATAATTACGTTAGCATTAGATAAGAAGAAATTCTATTTGTTTTGCGGTTGCTTACCACAATCCTGGATTCTCTAGCCTAAGATTTAGGTTAGACTGCATGTAAATCTTAAACCCCTCTAGAGAAGTAAGGTCTTAGAATTAGGATAGGTATAAGTTCACTGTTGGTTTCAATTTTATATACTCACTTAGTGTTAAATATTAATAAGCTTTAAGTTTATATATTATTTAATTTGCCACTACTGATCGCCACTAATCCTGCACACTTTCAATCACCTTTTGTACTTCTTTCCCATCTCATATCGACCGATGACAGACATACTACTAACAAATTATTGTTGTCAGGGAAACGTCACACACGATCGCATTAGAGCTGTTCTCTTCTGGATAGTGGAGATGCGCAGCCAACTAGGGATGGCCAACAACGGATGAAAATGACGAGAAAAACTCTTTTAATACTTTTACTATCTTTGCATGGATCTCAGAAGCCGATAAACCTTCCAAAACAAAGAATTTAATCACAGCACGATATTCAAATTTTTCCACTGTTAAAAAATGCACTGACACGTCAATTTCAAATGGCTTGTAAACAAAAAAATACATTGACAGATCAAAATGAAATTCTGAGTACGTTCTTATCAAAGATGAAATATTAAAATGGTGTAGAAATTTTGGTTTTTCTACTGCTCCATAGATGGCACTTTCGAAACTTTTTGACTAACCTAGTATATTTCGAATATTTAAAATTATTTGAAACTGTGATATTGAAAAAAGGGGTGTATTTTGTACATTCGGTTTTTTATAATATCTTTTTCAACAAAAATTACATAATTGTTTGTGAAACTATGTAAGTTAAATATTTTTAATTTGATCACCATCTATTGGACAGATATTGAACTAAAAATCCAGAAAAATCAACAAGGAAATAATGAAAGTGGAACTGGGTGAATCAATACTGATTCATAAAAAAAATCTGCAAAACAATCATGCTAACTAATATTCTAAGCATGCGAACTTAATAGCTTCGAGCCAATACTTATCCTTTTGTCAATACCGTAAAACGGGGTGATCACTTTTTGAACTATTTCTTGAAATTTTCTATGATAATTATCTTTAAAATTTTGTTTTACCTTTTTAAAACCAGTACTGGTATCTGTAGTATAACCATAGACTAACTCTTAAACCAGTAGGTCCCATACAAATACGATTTTTTTCTTGGCTCAGTCAGTACTAGAACATCGGTCCCAAGCTCGGTCCCAAGCTTAATAATGCGCTCCTAATAATGAACTCAAATGAACACACTCTCAAATATCCTGTCAAAATAACACAGCAAATCAAAACAAAGGCGCAAATATGTATAGTAAGGTGCTGGCTTCAAGGTGTACATCAGACCAAGGGGTTCTACAACAGTGAACCAATTTCAAATCGCTAGTTGCATATTGATTGTTGGTATAACACTACACAGAAATTTTAAAAATTTATTATGTCAGGTGAACTTTAAAAAAAATTGTTTAACTCCCGCGGCCAATTTTCAATAATGGGGTGACTTGGATCAAAATCAATTTTATCCATTTGAAGTGCTTGAATGAATAAAAAAAACACCAAATTTGATGCAGATGTCTCCCGAATAGCACAGGGGTGGAGCATTCCCCAAAGGGAACGTTCATTAATTATGTCACGCAAAAAAGGACCATTTTCAAAACCCTCCCCCTTTGTCATGTTTTTTTATGGACCTTAAATTTTGTTTACAGATTATCACAATTCCCAAAGCTCCCTTCCATTGAAAGCATGACATAATTTATGAGCGACCCATCCATTGCTATTTTTCAGTAATTCACCATAGTATTAGACGCATCGCATCGAAATAAATGTTTCACACCTTTTTTCCAACACAGAACAAAACAAAACAAACCCTTTGACAAAATGGAAGGTAGTGCAACACTTCAAAAAGGTTGTCGCGTTTATTCGTTTGCTCTTAATTTTCGATCAAAATAGTTATTTTTATTCATTAATTTGTTTATGTATACAAAATTATTATTTTTTCGATTAGCTTAGAGAGACGAATGTTTAGGTAATCTGAAAGTGTGGTTGTCGATTTTTTTTAAATCATTTTATTGCTTGAATATATGATTGTTGTTGGGCTTGGTAAAAAGTACCATAAGGAGCATTTTTTAAAAATATGTTTTTATAGCGAAGGAAAAAGAGAAATGCTAAGAACAAAATGCATTTATATACCCTAATAAATGCTGAATATATATGGTTCAAAGCTTAAAAAATTCACGTACTTGGAGAAGGATAATTTTAAATTGAATAAATATCGGACTTGACGGTCGAAGTCACCCCGTTAATCAAAGTCACCCCGCTCTACGGTACACGAAACCGTGGAGCTTCACTATAAAACGATTCGGCACGTCCTAATCAACCAATAGGCTGGAGAACGGCATCAGCCACCTGGGACTTAATTTCAAGCAACGGAATTTCCACGGACTCCTCAGGGATAATTTCATTTAAGTGCCATGCCATACGGTGAATTAGTTTTTGATTGATAGACGTTCATTGAATTGTCTCAAACACGTTCGCTTGCGCTCTTGCACCGGGCTCATGCTAATCAACACGAACGTGATACAAAAAGGATTGACGGAGCCTGCTTGGAATATTCAGACGTCATCACCACCGTCCCTGCTCTCGTGCTCGGTGTGTGTGTATCTCGTTAAAACAACACAATCGGTTTCAGTTGCCATTCGTTTCTGCTGTTTTTACCCGAAACATCGTCACATCGTTCGGTGGACTGACCATATTTTTTACCGAGCGATCTCTATCTTGAGAAATAATGCTGCGGCAACAACAATGACAGCCGGTTCCACAGCAGGTGGTTTTATGGAAATCGCGGAACAGAACCGTAAAAAAAACAAATTAAGCCCTGATTTGTTTGCTTCATTAGCACCTCCAGTGGAGAGGATTTGCGATAAAAATCACAAGCGTAATCAAGCGGAAAGGTATTCAGTGACTTTATTGTCTCGCCACGGTTAATTAATACGTTGTGAGGAGAAAGCGCCTCTACAGTTCCCAAATCCCCAATGACACTAAAAAGCATGAAAAAGCCACGTACAATGGCGTTCTTCTTTTAAGGGCTTCGGGGGGCGATAAACGGCTCACGAGCGCTAAGTTTTCCAGTAGGCTTTGCATTTTTCCGTTTTTTTTATCCTCTTGCAGTGCAGAGCGACACTCCTCTAGCGACAACGATGGACTGGATCGATGATGAATCAATTCAATTATTCATGCAGGCAAAGAGCCACCACATGGTGTGTCTCTTGCATATTGCATATTTGAAGGTCTATGATACTGCTCTCTCATCCGGTTGAATGCCGATTCCACTTTGTGAGCTGTATACGAGTACCTGACTATGTGTCATTGAGTGATATGTTATCAAGTCCAGGAAATGTTGAAACTTCTAAAACACTTCAACCTTATCTTCAAGTATCCATCACGTGTACAACGCTCACTTCTCAAGAAACCCCATCCCCTCTTTCAGAAGCAATAAACTGTTTAATCAATAATTCCCGAACTAATTTCTCCGTACAACCCACCGTTTTCTAGAAACCACACCCACCCGCCAAGCCGCCAAAGACGTTCGAAAGTTTGTTGTTTGCGGGGAAAAGTTCACTTAATCAACGGATCACCGACCGAGCGTCTCCATCACTTTCACACCCCTCGAGCGGCAGCCGAATGTGAAAAACTACACCCATGTCGGCCGAAATGGTGTTGGCTACAAATGAAGCATCTGTTCGTCACGCGGCACGACGGCAGCAACGATGACGGCGAGGGGCCGATTAGGTCCGTCATCCACCCATGACCTATCCCATTCATGCCGTGAACTGTGGCGGTGGGAGAACAAGAGGGATCGAAGCAGCCGGAGATGAGTTCTGAGAGGCAGTCAAGCCTACTGTGCCCGTTGCTCTGTGGTGATGCTCTGACGTGCGCGTGCTACATGACGACTACGAGTTGATCTGAAAATAAAATCTACTAAAAATAAACAACATTCAAACTCACATCAGACAAAGCCGACGCGACGCTTTGAAACACAAATGGGTGAACGCACCAAAAAAAGGATCCACTAAGCATAAGTTGTAGTAAGTGCGACAGCTTGTACGAGGCTGAGTTTCCCATCTTTTCGTTCGTTCGTTCGTTCGTTCGTTCGCGTTCAAAAGGGTATCTTTGTACTCAGAATGGACGACAACAACAAGTCAAAAGCGTCATTCACTGTCGACTAATGAGTCGGGAAAAATGTGCCAAATTCTGTGGAAGTGATGAGCTGATGCCGGCCGGGAGAACGAATAGACGCATTTCTTATGCAATGATTATGACTGCTGGCATGACGGGGACATTTCTCATAGAAAAAAAAGTATTTTGAGCCTAAAATAGATACACACGACTCGCAACAACAAACATCAATCGTTTCTTTTTTTTTGGTGACTTGTGGCTTTTACTATTTGAATATTTTTGCTACTATACTCAACGTTTCTCGAACGCGTCTTGATGGTTGAGACTTCCAGGCGTGCTATTCAAGCTTAGAGGAACATTAGAGGGATTTATGTCGAATGCTAAATGTGCCGCGGTCGACCAGTTACGGAATTTCTCGGAAATTGAATGCAGGAAGGATACCGTGAAATTAATTATAGAAGGCAATAATATTCAACTAAACTTTTTTTGAGAATGCTACGACAGAGGATAACTATCACGAGTCGTTCGGACTCAATGACCCTGAACATTTTTGTGCTCGTTATGAATCTAGGACGTTAGCTCGCAGGGCTAGTAACACCCGAATCAATCAAATGGGCTCTGAATAGCTTCGCACCTTATAAGACTTACTACAGGTTGCATTCCAAAATCCTGGAGAGAAATAAATGTTAAATTTATCCCAAAAGAGGGCGCGCGACGTATGATGAAGCGAAAAGTTTCAGGCCAATCAGTTTGAGCTCTTTTATGCTTAAGTGTTTAGAAATAATTATTGATCATAACATTCGAAATGCAACTCTTTCTAGACAACCTCTTCATCAAATGCAACATGCATATCAAAGAGGCAAGTCTTTTTTTTTTTTTGACGGGATGGAAAATCTGCAAACAGACTCCTGAAGAACTCAGGGTGTGGGAATGAGGGTGCCAACTCCTCGACCCACTAAAAACCCACCCGTGCCTCGAGCTCCGGCCCTCCCCGGAACCACCTTTCGGTATTACTTCAGGAGGGGCTAGTGTGCTTTACGCACCCACTATGTCTAACTACATAGGTCTTTAGTAGTTAGCTTCGCCGACCTGACGCTGATTCGATCGAGATGCTCCTGGATCCAAGCAGGGTTCGGGACGTCTGGTCGCAGTGCAGATCGTCCGCGATCTCCCTACCCGACCGCTTACGGTACCTGCCGAACCTCGCGTCGTATGGTCCCTCCTCCGATCGAGAAAGTCAGGGCCATGTCACGACCGCTTACGACCTCCTGCAGGCTCCTGCGCCGTATGGCGCTTCCTCCGTTGTAGTTCGTTTAGCCGTTAAGGGGAGCTTAACGTTTCCATGGTGCACCGCGGGGAGGCGAACTACTTCCACACCCCAAAGAGGCAACAACAACCCATTTGCACCACGTTGTCCATGATGCAGAGAAGGCTTTTTCACAGAAGCAATCCTGTTTAGGAGTCTTCTTAGATATTGGGGACGCCTTTGACATCATTGAAGCTGCACTTTTTCAAGGTGTGCCCTCTGTTATCGTAACATGGATACACGAGATGCTCAAAAATCGTTATTTGAACTCGTCACTGAGACGAGCCTATATAAGGAGACAATGTATTCAAGGTTGTCCCCAGGGAGGCGTTCTATCACCTCTGCTATGGAATCTCGTAGCAGATAGTCTATTACGTAAACTTATCAACTTGGGATTTCCTTCTTATGGCTTTGCTGATGACTACCTTACAATGCTTGTTGGATTGTGTGTTAGTACTCTTTTGACCTGATGCAACAGGCTCTAAGAGAAACTGAAAAGTGGTGTAGTGATATCGGACTCTCAGTAAATCCCAACAAAACAACACTTGTTCTATTCGCAGAAAAACGAAGGATTACCGGAGTTCGTCCACTTCGTTTCTTTGATTCTGAAGTCTGTATAACAGACCAAGTAAGGTATCTTGGAGTTATTTTAGACTCTAAGTTAAATTGGTCTGCTCATATTGACTCTAGAATCAAAAAGGCATGTATGGCTTTTGGACAATGTAGGCGAACTATAGGTGAAACCTGGGGTCTTAAACCAAAATATATTTACTGGTACTTTGCTGCATTGTTAGACCAATATTAGCTTACGGGTGCCTCGTATGGTGGCAGAAAGGTGAGATGAGAACTATCCAGACAAAGCTGAATCACCTTCAGCGCATATGTCTAATGTCACTATCTGCTGAATTTTCAAATACACCCACTGCTGCTCTAGAAGCACTTTTCAATATCAAACCATTGCAATTTTTTTGAAACAGCAAGCCTATCTCTTGCGCATACCGTTTACAGGCAAATGGGTTTGGCATCATGATGCAAACAATAAAAGGTCTCATACACGTTTATGGGCACACTTAATAAATTGGGATAAGTTTGTTCTAGCTTCGAGCGATGTAACCCTTCCTATTAGTTTTCCTGATAATGCTGATATATTTATCTCTTTCCCATTGCGTAATGATTGGGTCTCGGGGCACACTGAGAGGACGATCTCCGGTAACGTTATTATGTTTACTGATGGATCTCTACTTGATGGTAAAGCTGGAGCTGGAGTTGTCTCTCGTGAGTTGAGGTTACAACAATCTTTTTCATTAGGTAGCTTTTGCACAGTCTTTCAAGCAGAAATCTTTGCTATTATCTGTGGAGTGCAGGCGGCCCTCCAACAAAAAGTGATGGGTAAAATCATATATTTTTGTTCCGATAGTCAAGCTGCTATCAAAGCGATTGGCTCAAATAATTCCAGATCAAAACTGGTCATAGTATGCCGGACTCAGTTAGAAGAACTTAGCTCATTAAATGCCGTCCATCTTTTATGGGTCCCGGGGCATTCAAGTATTGCTGGAGTTAACGATTGAACTATGTCAACGTACCACACCAATAACAACAACACCAGACTCCTCGAGTAAGCATGTTTGGTTTACACAACGGATGTCATTCACCGTGGTACTGCATCATCAATATCGATACCGATCGAGTCAACCACCGCGAGACCGATACTGCTGACTGGATTTCGTGTCAAGTGTTTCAAGTGGCTAGAGTATAGGTTTCGGGTAGGTTAAGCTTAATTGAATAAATTAGTCTTTAGTTAACTCTGAATCGGTGTAGACCTTTTTTATTTGCAAGAAACCCCCTTAAACTTAACTCTGGCAATGAATGGGCAGATGAACTCGCTCGTGATGGTGCCACAAATAGTTTCATAGGTCCTGAACCTGCTGTGCCCATTTCAGCATGCTGTATTAAGCAGAAAATTTCTTCTTGGGCTTTTTTTTTGAGCACAATAAGCTCTGGACAGATCTTGATACTTGTCGTCAGACGAAATTGTACTTATCAACGCTGTCACCCAAAGTCAGCAATTATCTATTAAATCTTTCAAAAAATAACTGTAGTATCCTTGTTAGGGCTCTAACGGGTCATTGTCTGAACTATCATCTGACAAACATACGTTGCACAGTCGTTTGCATGTGAGCTTTGCGAAGCTGACTATGAGACTCCCTTCCACCTAGTATGCAATTGTACTGCAATTGCGCAACTACGTTTTAATATTTTCGGTCGTCATATTATTGATGAGTCTAATTATAGAAATCTCAACCTAAAAAATGCTTTGGTTTTCTATTTCTAGTAGACCTGCGTATCGTTTGACTTGCAATTAACATTTTCTTGGGTGCGCACTTTCTATACTTTTTGACTTCGATGTCCTTTGGATTCTGCTCTGGACGTAAGTTTTACACAGTTTTTAATACGAATGACTGTTGTACAAGGCTTAGAGTGTTTGCTGGCCAGTTTCCGTAAACTCTTGGGTCCTATCAACTCCTAAAACTTGACATTTCTTACATGAGCTCGCATAATTCTCTATGTCTGTCGCAATAGCATCTCAGTACAGGAATCTTCGCGCTATTTGTTTCATTTTCTGTATGCCACAATGGATTGCATATAGTAAATGCAAAGATGGTAGTTTTAATGTATAGGGAACTTCTATTCGATCATCGAAGATTAGGCATCCTGATTCTAGATTAGTTCCTTTTGTTTAGTTGACACTCCTAAATACGTACGCGTGAAATATTTCGCAGACTGATGAACGTATGTCTGTTCATTGTGTAGAAATCAATTTTTGGTGATACTACAAGCTTTTAGATCGAAGATAGCGTTAAAAAATAGGCAAGTGCGAAAAGAAATTGTGTGCGGTAGCAATGAAAATCCAGATCTGTCAGTAAGAAAACTTGCAAAAAAACTTGGTTTTCCTGCAAGCACTGTCCATAACGTTCTTAAATCTTCCGGTACACGTTTGACAACAGCAAGGAAGGCTGAGAGTGGACCAAAAACGGATCTCAGAGACCACCAGAAGGACGCGAATGTCAAGCAAATATTGCAGAAGAAACCTGACATTTGGGGACGTACTGTGGCTAGAAAAATAAAAATGTCCCTAAATTACGTGCATTCTAAGCACCGGCAAGGTATGAAATCGTCCAAGCTGAAAACTGTACCGAACCGTAATGATAAACAGAATGTGATGGCTAAAACCCGGGCTCGCAAGTTATATCACGAAAATTTGATCAAGTTTTCGTGCGTGATAATGGACGATGAAACTTATGTGCTGGAAGACTTCAAGCAGCTTCCCGGAATGTCTTGTTATGCTGCCATACAACGGAACGAGAAGCATTTCAGGATGAAAAAAAGGCCAAGTTTGCCAAAAAATATTTGGTTTAGCAGGCAATATGCAGCTGTGGTCGAGCAAGCCAACCGTTCATCACTGCCGGAACGGTAAACATAATAGAAAATATACCATGCAGAATGCCTAAAGAAGCGATTGTTACCATTCCTACGCAACCATGACGCTCCCTCGCTATTCTGGGCTGATTTGGCATCTTGTCACTAAGCCAAAGATGTTTTGGAATGATATAAAGCGAATAGAGTCCATGTTGTACCGAAAGAGGCGAATTCATCTAACTGCCCAGAGTTGCAACCTAGCGAGCGGTATTGGGTCTCGTAAAGAGAGAACTCTTTCAATATAAACAACAAGTTACAACTATAGAAAATTTCGAAAATCTTGGACAAAAGCAGCTAACAAAGCACCGGACAGAGATGTCTGCACAGATCCTGATGGTTGGAGTAAACACAAAAGTTCGTAGTTTCTTCATGCAGGAACATCCCCACGATCCATTAAAATACAGCCATCAAATTTCGTCAAAAACTCGTTCGTATAGTAATCGTGCTCGTTTTTTGGCCACTAAATTATGTTTCAGGGAGCGATTCGGATGTTCCTGACACAAAAAGACTTACATCCTTCTCTTGAAAGGATGTTACGCACGGTGGAAAAGTTGGAATCGTATTTCACCTGCGTTGCCTCAACACCTTTCTCCTCAGCTCTTTATCGCTAGTGCTACTCTTATGATAGATGCTATCCACACTCAGAGTATCCTTTACGTAACGTTTTATTACAAGACACACCGTTGATATTGGGAATTTTAACACTTTTGCTATTTTTGAGGCAGACCACGAAGGATTCTCTAGATGTTTGTGCACAATTAATTTTCTTTTCTCAAGTTCCATGGTCCGTTATCTCAAGAAGCGCCGATCAATCGAGAAAAACTTTTACCAATTTCTTTGTCAATAAAACATCAACAAATGCCTGTCAAAAGATTTTTGTTCCAGCCACCAGGGACGCGGTGGTGTATTAAACATTAAACCGTGCTTCCAGATTTACTCTTAAACGAGCTTTACTCATTTCAAGCTTCATCCAAACGTTTCGACGCGGTACTTGATGTTTCTCAAATTTGCGTCCAGAGGGCCAAGAAACTATCTGGATTGAAAACCTACAAGGATCTGGAGGATGAGACCTGCATCAAAGTAGATGTCAAGCAGTAGCCGAGACAGGGTAAGGTCAAGCCTGCGGTGGATGACCGTTCCAAAAGAAGAACCCATCAAACTTCGAGGCGAAAACCCTGATTTGCAGGCCATATGCACTTGTAGCGAACGAAGTGTACCAGTCGTGACCAAAACCACCTTAAATGGGTAAGATTAACAAAACTAAGTACTTCAGAACCGTGCTGGAGTGATACGCGGCTAATTTTGTTGGATATTGTAATGAAAGACAGGAACCCACCAAATTGTTCTGAACTCCGATCGATCGAAACCTATTGGGTCATGATGAAGTGTGAACTTCGGTAAGAAAAAAAGAAACGAAGACGAAGTGAAAAACTAAAAGGGACAGCCCAATGGGATTGTACGCAAAGTTAACGTAAGACTACGTAGCAATGTGTAATGAATGTTATTAGAATGTATTATAAAAGAGGCGACATTGTTCGATTGGAACAAGCGAAGTCTTGCCAAAAATCACACGACCGGTTGATGTAGACGAAGTTAAAACCGTTTGATGCATTTTCTGGTTCAACCTTAGCTGATAGACGTAATCTAGGTCGTAATAGCGTGGGTGTGGTCTTAACTTAATAGAACGTTAAACCAGCATGTTGTGGAACCGGGCAATTACCTCCTTCGATTTTGTGGATGGCTCCTCAACACTCGACCGGTGTGATTGGGTTTGGACCTGGGTTCGATTGACACCTTCCTTTTACCAGCCCCGCTGGCATTCGGGGAATACTTCTTCTCGGGCAAATTGAAAAACACTCGCGGACAAATTAAAACTCTATATTTACAAACTCACAAAACTACACAACACTACATTTATTTCCGGCTTACTAACTAACAAATTTTGTTCTTATAAACTAAACACATAAAAATTCCTGGCCATGCGAAGACCACTACGCGCGCCTGTGTTTCAGTTGGAAGATCTAAAGTAACTCAACTACTGGAAACAAATTGGTCATCAGAAGCCCAATGCTCACGAAACGCCGAAGTTTGAAATGAACCCTGACTCTAGAATTGAATATCGCTCCTGATCAAACCCCACTTATCTCGCACAAACATATCCACCACTGCAGTTCTGAGCGGACCCGCTCTCATGCATTCTCCCGGGTGACGATCAGGGCTCTCACTGGTACCACATTGCCTGCTAGAGATATGGATAGACTCGGGTGGTTGTTTACTTCGACAGATCACCTTCGGCTTCTATCCACACTCCATTTCAGCTAAACCCTTAGCTATAGATGATCTGCTGTCTGCTTGTTTACTGGACCGCAGGCACTCTATTGTTTTGCAATCCAATGATCAGCAGCAGATGTACGCTCGTAATAAGTGCACCAGGGTTGTAGTTTCGGGGCAAGTGGTGATACTCTTTCACAACAC
>JASCZW010016229.1:0-19079 GCA_034211315.2 Aedes japonicus | reverse complement strand
ATTGGTGTAATAGATTGGTACGAAGCGAAGGGCGTTAATGTGGTCCCGAAGTAGGCGAACCCGCCAAATACACCAGAACTTCGTCCGTTCGAAAAGTTTTGGGGGATAATGAAGAAAAGCGGAAAAAAATTCAAAACCGATGAACCTTTGAAGAAAAACTGGGAGAAATTGTGTAAGGAAGATGGACAAAGCCTCGCCCAAAATCTCATGAGCAGTGTTAAGAGAAATGTACGAGCATTTAGCTTGGGGGAGGAAATCCAATAAATTAATTATGCCAAAACATAGTTAGTATATAGTTATTTAATCCCTGAAAGTTTGGGAAGTATCCGATTTAAAAAGAATTTTTGGTGATCATTTTTGTGTGCCTCATTTTTTCCGAGTCCAGTCTTTATTAAGGCTTTATCAAGCCAAACAAAGAGGAGAACTTATTGTTGTCGGGCTTAATTTCCGTGAGACAAGAAGTGGTAGTACGGGGAAGCCCATATGGCATTTGGTCGTTTGGGCATAACGTCGGCATAACAATAACTTGTGCTATGGTCATTTGGCATAATGCTGTTTGGCATAATGGCCATCTGGCATAACACTGTTAAAATAAAAATAAAAATTCAAGTGGTCATTTAAAGAGGTCATTAGCGTAATATCATTGCCAAAAGTTTTTATCCATTCTAATATTTCGTTCATTTTAAACCATTGAACGAGGTGTTCATCAAAATATTGCATCCATAGGTTTCAGGGTTAAAATTGAAATGTGAAAATCATGTGTTTTCTTCTCTGATGTTGAACAATGAACATTGCCAAAACTATCCAGCTTCAATCAGTTTTATTAAAGTTGTATGGAAGTCAAGAGAAATCCATTTAGGTCTGTTAGGGCACCAAGAGGTGCCAATTGGTTTCATATTTTAGTCAGGTTTATGTAAACCTTAACAGCTGTTTTACAATGATCATTAAACCTTGTTTTCTCAAATTTCTTGTACTAGTATCAAACGTTTTGTTTTCGACTTTATGAACTCGTACGATATTGTTTTGAAATGTCGTTTGAAGATTCATTCATATTATCTTATTTTGGTAAGTTGAAAAACCATTTTAAAACCATTTTGCCTCAAGTAAATGCGTTAGCGGCAAATTGGTTTCTATTTTTAATTTTATTTTTTTTATTTTGAAAAAAAGAAGATATAATCTAAAATGGGGAAAAAATAAATGTCTCAAATTCTTAAAATGTAACGCAAATGTACTGTAGGTCGGAGATCAATTTTTGTTGTTGTTGTAAATCCGCAAAATTTCCGAGGCGGATTAATTTTTGGCTCTTATCGTGCCAATATTTACCATAAAATTAAATTCGGATCATTTGAAGCATGATACGCTGTAAAAAACTCAATTGGTTTTAAATATTTCACTATCAAAATAAAATTCTCAACTTAAGAACTTTTTTCCTCGATATTATTTACTGTTAAATTATTGAGAACAGAGAATCGAACAAAGCAGAACAACAAAAACTAACCGCGATATCACCGTGAAGTTTGACAGCAGTGGCCATTTAGCCGTATGCTGGTTATCATCACAGCCAATAGGTTCGGTGAAGGTTCTCGAGCGATCATAATTATCCACTCCACACAATGTCTTGCAGTTTTGCCATGCATATGAGGGTCACCATTTACATTCTAGGGCTCTTTTTAGTACACTCCTGTGATCACTTCTATATGATAATCAATGGTTTTATTGTAAAGCCAATGTGACGCACTATACCCATACGTGCGAGTGGCACCAACAGCATCCTTACTGTTGGTTTGAATCAGTCCTCAAACTCGATGTTTTGGACGTATTCTTGTATTCCATTGAAATAAACCACTCACACTAGTGAGTGGCCCCAACAGCATCCTTTAAATCGGTCGTAAAACTCAAAGTTATAACATATTTTTGTATTCTGGTGCAATAAACCATCCACACTTGTGAGTGGCCTCAACAGCATTTTATCCAACATCCCAGCGTTTTCGCGTGGGAGTGCAGATGTGTTCTCGGCTTCCAATAAAGCGAGTATCACGTCAACATATTCCTTCCCTATTTCCTACCTGTCCTGCATTCGGGCGAGGCCGGCGCCGGTATTGCTTTGGTTTGAATCATCAGTTTTTACATATTGAGGATGTATGCTGGTCCCTGGCAATGCTGGGACCAGCTGATCTGGCAATAACGGAGTAGCAACCTGGGGTGGTCAATCATGCTCATGCTCATGCTTAATGGTTTTGTTGCGACGCAATATGTGGAATTTTTCTTCCTTCAACGACGTCCTTATTTGCACCTTCTTGATTCGAGTAGTTTGTTGCTTTCATGTTCTGTTTGCTCTGTTGAGTTAGTTGATCATTCATTGCCGATGCACACTCTAAAAGCTGAGTTTTTTTTTTAAATTGTGTATCTAGAATTATATAAACATAATCACCTCATTTACATCTAATCACTTTGCAGTTCATGCTGTTCGAAAACGGCTGGCTATGAGATTTATGATTTCGTACTTTCTATACATTGTTAATTTTAATTATTTGAATCCTGGAGAGTGCGATCTGTTTAGTGAATACCTGTAACTAGAAAATGAGAAGAATGATTAGCAATTTCCATTTAATTTCAACTATCTTTTATAGCTTATCTTGAAAAATATTTATTTGTTGTTGAAAGCAAGCAGCAAAAAAAGAAATCAATTGATTGATAGATCAAACCTTCATTTCGATTAATATGCGTTAAGAATCATGAGCTGAATAGTGAAACAGTTCCGCTACCCAAGTAGCACACTACGATCGTAATTGGTTGTAGTAACTTGATTATGACTTAGAAAGTATTATTTGTGTTACCTCAACTGAATGGCAACAAGTGTGCTAATAGGGTATGTGGTTATGCTTTTCACCGTGCTGATTTATGAAAATAAACTATTTCAGCTTGTTCAGTTGAGTTTATATTATCAAATGCAACAATTTCACTATCTGTTAATACTGTACTTAGATCGCCAGCTCAGAACTATAATTTTCATCGATAAGAAGTACTAGAGGATTTTCAGAAGCGTTTTTGGGCTGCATTTTCAATGATCTGGCAACACTCGTGTGCTTCATCCAAAATGGTAAAGAACCAGACCAGCCCTTGGAACTGGCAGTTGAAGTTAAACTACCTCAAGGTTTTGCCAGTGCTCAGGAAATTAGGCTGTTCTTTATAATTTTCCTCAATTATTTCACAATCTATGATATAACTAATATACTATTTAATTTTGTTTTTTTTTTTTTTCTAAATATTCAATCTTTGTGCCAAAACAATAATGCCAAATGAAATTGGTTAGTTGCTTAGAAATTGATCTATTTTTCTAGTATTTATGCCAAGCTGTCTTTATGTCAAATGTTTCTGATAAAACGTTAATATACAGATTTTCTTTCCAAATTTTCATTCGCAAACTGTTCGCTGCCAATGCCAAAAAACCTTTTTATCAATTGTATTATTAATGTATGAGTTATGCCCACTGAAGCAGAAGCAGCTTTCATTCTCCGATATATATGCCAAATGGTATGTTTTTACTTTTTTTATGCCCTGCCTTAATTTCAAATGACCATTGATTATCCAACATACTTTGCCAAATGACATTATGCCAAACGACCTTATGCCATAAGGGGTAGTCCAGGTAGATACATAATCATTAATCAAAATACAAAGTTTTCATTTTTGGATTCTAGCAGCCCGAACCTTAACTTTCGAAAAAGTAATTACCTAAATATAAATTCACTTGAAATCTTACATTTATTTGTAAAGTCTTCAAATTTAAAGCAAAAGTTTCTTGGTCTCAAAGCACTTCTATTTTAAAGAGCATTTTGAAACAAAAAATTTTCACGAGCTTATCCCATTCAGAATACATGGCTATCACTTCTCTCCATACGAATACTACTATGCTCTTCTTAAATCTAGTATATTTGTTTAAGTTAGAACCCTCGATTTCCATTTAAATTTCTCACATCCTTGACATTCCACAGCACACATTACGTTAAACATTATTTTTGGCCAGCATCATTCGACCCACGTCCCAATCATCTTCAATGGAATCGAATGGACCTTGACATTTAATTCCCACAGCCTACTACCCACTGTTATCCCATCATTTTATTTCCTGAATCCATAAAAAACTATCCTTCTACTACGTCAGGTCGACCGGCCTACTGATGCTAAAATGCCACGATGTACAACAACAGTAATGGATCAGGCAAGAATGAAATGTCCATACCATCTCACGTTTCAGATAACAAAGTTGATCCATCCACGCAGTTCAGGGGATGGGTTGAAAGTAGAAGGAGATTGATGTAGACGGAATGTTAGGTAGCATTTCGTGGGATTATACTCGTCAGTCTTTTAGATGCTATTTTTATACATACTGATTTCAACACTGTCTGACATGTGCAAAATCACCTACAACCTTAATTATCACATAGCAATTTTTCAAGCTGGCAATTTTGTGATTATCTCCTCACATTTGCATTTTGCTTCACTGTATAAACTTTTAATCGGGTTCTAGCTGATGAATTTCCTTCTCGAATTTTAATTTATCACCTCCCGGAAAATTAGTCCCAATCCGGCCACTGAAAATAATTATCCTTTTTTCTGTTTATTAGGGTTGCAACTGTTTGATCATGCTGCTGCGTGTCTTCAAACTAAGCCTATATTGTTGGAAGAATTTGATTAAATTCTGGTTTAGAGTTTAGTTTTTGTTTGAATCGTCATCATTCATAAAATAATTCATCAATTATCCTGCTCAAGCAATGCTAACCAACTAGTTGATGAAGTCTTCATAATTTACAACCACGAAAATGTCGTGACTCAAATCCATCGCGTGAGAGGCAGCAGCACCCAAACATACCATGCTATGTTACGAGCTGTGAAATGCTGTTGGATAGTAATCCAAGCCGAGAAAATTACTTCAGC
This sequence comes from Aedes japonicus, assembly GCA_034211315.2. NCBI lineage: Eukaryota > Metazoa > Arthropoda > Insecta > Diptera > Culicidae > Aedes > Aedes japonicus. The sequence continues at coordinate 14,141 of JASCZW010016229.1, read as the reverse complement.
TGCACGAGAACCTTGCAACACCGTTGCATAGGAAGTTAATAAATATTGCTATCTTATGGATTACTGTCTTCCACATTGTTCATGTGTTCATGTTCATGTTTTGATGATGGCTCCTTCTGAACCCTTCTGTTCAGCTCACGTGATTCGGAAAATAATAATCCTGATATTTGATTAATTAATTGAATAATATATTTTAGGATTATTTTTACATTTATTCATCGATCATTATCAATATCGTTGAGGTTGGTTTATGACCAGAGCGCCGAACGCCAATGTATTTGAATTGAGAAAAGTCCCTACCATTGCCATTCAGACAACAAACAGATTTTTATGTTTCTCTGAACCTTTTAGCTTTTTTGTGTTTTTAAGTTAAATGGACATTTCGTCGAAATGTGAAATGGAAAAAGTATTCCCCAAATGACATCAACTCATGGAGGCGCGTGGTATTTCACTTCATTCCATTTCCTCTGCGTCCAACAACAAAGAAGGCGAGAGTTTTCGCATCACCATAAAGCAAACACCGATCTAGTGACCAATCATTATCCCCATCGGCACTACGCCATATAACGTCAGTCACCATAGTTTCTTCGGGTGGAACGGTTCAGTCTATGTACACCCATTCAGATTTAATAAACAAAACAAAACAAAACAGAAAAGTTCTCGGAGCAATAAATCTGCCCACAGAGAAAAAAAAAGCCAACTATTATGGTTTTCCGTAGTCGTAAAAACGGTTCGTGCTGAATTTATTACGCCATATCGTGAACGTCACTTGGAGTCATCATCTTTGCCAGCAACTAGAGATATTTCTTATGGTATGCTTTATATATTCATCCGCAAAAAAAAAATGATGCCGCGGTATTGACGAGTCGCCTTCAATAGAGCGTTTTTATTATACTTTTATCAGAGTTTGTTCGATGCAGTCCGATTTTGATTTGATGGAGAGTTACAGGTAGTTATTTAGTTTTTGATCAAGTTTTGGAATGGGTTTTTGGCAAACTTATTGATTTGCGTGTGTAGTGACCCGAGCTGTCATTCTTCAATAATTTCATATTTTCATTATTGAAAACGATGATGGGTAATATTTTTGCTTCCGTTCTGTATCAATTAATTTAGAGCAACCGTTCCGGTCATTGTTATTTGCGCTGCTATTTTAGTTGCGCACAACGCTCTCATTATAATTTCTATCGAATTCGTTTTTAAACCTAGGTTGGAGCTAGTTCCAACCTGCGATACCCGAACTTATTATCATCCATTACCACAGCGGTCGTTGCTATCACATTAATCATTCTGAGTTACTGTTTTCCACACCGGGGACAGCCAAATGAGTCCTGACTAAAATTTGAAAAAGGAAATGTCCAGTACGAATTTTCAAACAATTAGCTCAGCTTTCAAATCGGAAACGAACAGTTATTATCGGATTCAAGCGACGATGATCTGGGCTTCATAAGCTAGATGTTGACGCAGCTTGATACAAGACTCGTGAAGGACAAGGAACTATGAAACTATATATTTGAATCATTATTTTCCTTATTACTATAGTTATAAATATCACATATTTTTGACGTAGGACTACGTCTTTGTTTTCTATACTGGAGTAAAATTAAAAAAAAGGCGCTTTGCGACCGTCACGAATAGTGGTCAGGAATATTCCAGCCATTTTTCAAAAGATTTTCAAAATTGTTACACCAATCGATCAGAAATATTATTTATAAAGAACAATGTTGATTTGTGGCCACATACTTTTAAAAAAATAAGTAAATGCTAAACCTTGTCTTAAAAAGTATATTAACCCCTTCAGGCATGGCCATATAAAATTACGGGCTGAATAAAAGTGTACATTGTCTTCGTTAAATTTGTTCTACATAATTTCTTCTGTCTGGTAAATATAATAAAACATATGAATGTAATGCCTAATTGACAACCTAAGACCTGAATATGAAGAAGTTCAGGAAGAAAAAATAAATGCCTTATTAATAGTATACAGCGTTGTTTTAGAATATGGTACATATGCATACGCATACGGAAGGTCAAGAGACATTGTTTGATAATTTTGTGATGTTCTAGGTCATGAAAACTGTCCTTAAAATCAGAACTACAGATCTACAGTAGTAACTATAGCTTTTTGGGCTATACAAAATAACGCTACGTATTCTACCATATTCAGAAAATTTATTCGAACGTAAACAAACATTACAAGATAAGCTGGGATGATCGGAGTCATCCAAACTGCCCGTGAGATCAGAACATAAGATGTACAGTTGAAAAAGTAGCGTTTTGGACTGTATAAGATAACCATATGTATTCAAACATATACAATGAATCTTTTGGGAGGTCAATAGTTAATATTTTATAAGTTTCTGATCCTCATTCAAACTGTCCTGGCGTTCATAACTTACGTTTGGCAGGTGTAATAGTAGTTTTAGGCAATACAAAGTTACAATAAATATTCATACACATTCAATTAACATTCTGAACGGTCAACAAACATTATAAAGCAACATGCCATGTTCTAGGTCATCCAAACTATTCTTGAGATCAGAACATAGAACCAACAATTGCTAAAAAACATTTTTGGGCTATGCAAATCCATGCTGTGTAATGTAAAATATTCATTGATCAACATTATTAGATAATCGTCTAGGTTTTCCAAACTATCCTGGAATTCAAAACTGAACATCTACAGTTGTAACTGTAACTTTTTTGACCAATAAAAGTAACAATATGTATATGACCAATTTAAGCGAGTCTTTTGGAAGGTAAACAGCTAGAATGAGATATCATGGAAGGTTCTAGGTCACCAAAACTGACCTTGAGTTCAGAAATTAGGATCTTCAGTGTTTATAATAGCTTTATAACCTGGTGACGATAAATGAAAGGTGACGATATGCATTCAAACACATTCAGTTAATCTTCTGTAAGGCCATCAGTCATTATCAGATTATCTTGGGATATTAAAGTTCATAAAAACGGACTTGAGTTGGGCACCTGAGCATACAGTAGTACCCGTAACCTTTGGGCTATACAAAATAACGATCGAACGACTAATTAAACATATTTAATGAATATTTTAAACCGTTCACAGACTACGAAGGTTAATCTTGTTAGTTTGAGGTCATCTAAAATATAAGGTCTACAATTATTGTAACATTATCTTTATGGGCTATACAATGTTAAGGTAGTTTGTTCGGCGTGAATATCCCAAGATTATCTCATAATGTCTGTTGGTTTTCCAGGGCATTCATTGAATATGTTTGAAGATGTATCTTAACATTGTAAAACGGATAATGCTGCTGTTACAACTGTAGATCTTTAGTTCTGAACTCCAGAACAGTTTTGAAAACCTAGCACATCTCAAAAAAATATATCCTACATTTTTCAATCATTTCTATGTTATTGAGCATCAATTTAACCAGAACACAACAAATTGCTTGTATAGTAACGCTTGGAAAATGTTAGGCCCGAAAGGGTTAATTAAAAGAATACTGCATTGTACAATATACGATAGAATACATTTAGTTGCGTAGTGCTACGTCATCATTCCGAACAACCCAATGGGCCTAATGCATGGTTTAGCTTGAGTTGGTAGCAGTCATAACATTTGGGAAGAATTTGATCTGGGCACCATGACGGCGACGGAAAATATTAAATCTCGATTATTTTTTCAAAAGGGTGAATGTAACATTTTGTGTTTTTTGAGAAAACCTATTCAAAACTTGTCTGTTTTCATTTCAATTCCTTTGTAAAATCCTACCAATGATATGATCAGAGAATACTTCAAACGACACTTTGAAAGAAGGTTTTGGCTCATTGAAATAAAAATTAAACAATTTAATATGTTAATGGACTTTTATAAGAGAAATGAATTTACGTCATTTTTCTACATCATACGGAAATACGCCATTTTTTTGAGGTTACAGGTAGCTCTAACGCGATGTTCTTGGCTGATATTTCGCTAACGTCAAGATGTTTCGACAAATTAGGAAACTGTAGCGGGATTATTCCACAAGCCACGTAGATCCATTTTTTTTTAATCTCAGACCTCTCCTCCCCACTCGTAAATTTTTCTACATTCCTTTTTTTGAGTTTTTGTATGGAGCATACACTTTGGTCAAAATCCCCCTTCCGCCCAGAAAATCTACGTGGTTTATGAATAGCCCCAGTGTAGATACGACACATGTTTACGTCATTTTACTTGACCATCTGCGAAATATTTTTTATCATTTCACATAATTGACAATCACTAATGTTATATATACACAGTTTGCAATTTGGATCAACGAAACAAAAAAAAAAATTGTTTACATTTTGTGACACACGCTGATTTGAAAAAGTACTCATAAAATGTTCACTTTGCTTGAATTGGACAAATGAAATTTAAATAATGTTCGTGAAAACGACGGAGTGAAATTGTTTGTTTGTTGTTAAAAAAACACGGCCTGCTTCGATCCGATCACTGAGCAGGGTCAGGCAACAATCAATAGCAAACTAGCGATTCCAAATTGGTTCACTTTTGGCAACACTGTTGGTTCCTAGTACTCTTTGCAGCTTGCTATACATTTTATGAATCATCATACATTGTTATGAATCATCAATTTTACACGAGACGTTATTTATCATTGACAAAAATCATAGAACGTATACAAAAATTTCATGGAAAATTATGTCTCTCGAAACCGAAACATACGCAACTCGACAAAAGCTGAGTTCAATTAAATCTATTTTCTGGAATCTTACATCTCACTCCATCTGTTCTAAAAGACGCTTGCATGTGTCAATCTTACACAGAAATTTACAAGATTTTTTCTTAGTGTGTAGTCAAAATTTTGGGTTTCGTGTCTAACCCTTGCCATTCGATCAAATGTCCATTCTGTTAAATTCGGCTGAATCTTCATTTGAACTAATGTCTTTCGAAGAAATGTCCTAAATCCTGACACGAAATTGATTCAATACGCGCTCAAAGTTGACAGTGTTCACTAAGGTTAAGGGAGTGAATTCTGAGCTCAAGGTTTATTGCCTGACGTCAGTGAATATTCTTCGAAGACAAATTCTCACACGGTCCAACAGTGCTAGTGATATGACAATGCCAGACGGCGTGTGAATGGAAAATCAATCAAATTGAAATATGTTTGTTGTCTTCCACACTGGCGCGGAAATGTTTTCTCAAATATAGTAATATTGTGGGTAAACGCTTCTTCAGTTGCGGAACGTCAGATGCGTTATTTTCCTACAGCACGCCAACTGCAGGATCGTTTCCCTGAGTGAAGGTGAATTATGAATGTGTGCGATGTCAGTCAACTGCGTTGGATAGGGCATACTTCCGTGTGGAATCAAAGTTAAAGGAAAATGGAATGACCAAAATTAAATTGAAACGACCTCTCGTGCCACTGGCATTTATTTTGGCAATGAATGTGTCCCTTTTTTTTCTAAACCATTTGCATAATTTGGCAAATCGGCCTAAACTGCTGTCCCGAAAAGATTTCTCCACATACTTTACGTGCTTAGAAACTTTTTTTTTATCACCAACATTACACATTATACCGCAAAAAAAGAAAACATTTCCCAGGAGTACCTCGATTTATGACCTTGAGAAAGTAAATGAGACGAAGCAAACTAAGCAGGCTTCGATATGATTCGAAACGATTGGAACGTTCTGATAGCATCAAGCCTACTTCTCTGAAGGAGCAGGCAAACATCGCCGACAATGGCTCAATTAAATCCGCCCTCTCCACACAGTATTGGTTAGATCGAAACCGTTACCAGCAAGCCGAAATGGAAAGGCCTCTTTACGACCTGAGTGAATATTATTAAGTCGTTAAAGTTAACGACCAATTTCATGATGGGGACTAACTATAAGAGGTGCTGCAACGGACCGCCATATTTCACTGCTTCCTTTCGCTTGGTATTTGAATAAAGTCCTAGAGGCCGGAGATCTCGAGTAGTTCAATGGTCGACGCTAATTGGCATTCATCAGTTGAAGCTGAGAATATTCTAACAATTTATGGAGCGCTTGAATTTCTTAACACTGTTCAACCAAGTCTACAAATCATGTGACTTGATAAATTTGTTCATTTCTCAAAAACATGTGAACAACATTACCGAGCGGGAGCCACAAAAATTGGTTCCATTGTTGAAGGGGTTCGTCTACCAGATGTCAGGTATGTCAAGTTATTTTTAATACTAACTTTGTTCGTCGTCGTTTGCCGGCTTCACTTCGAAGCTGCTTCAGTCCATCATTTTTGATTGGATTTAAATTTGACACTGGATCTGACGTTGACGCAGAATTGTGGTTTCAATCTGTTGTTTTCTTTTTGTGAACGCGATACATCCTGACTGACGTCTGCAAAGAAGGCGTTGAATCAAGGAAAACAAATGACTCCCTGGAGATTTAGACATAGTAACCGAGCACGGCACTCTAAATCAAAGGAAACAGGTTCGCTTCTGTGACACGCAATGTGAATGAAATAGCAGTCAACATTTGTACTCTGAGGTTAGCCATAGTTGAACACATTGTAGCGTCGGTCTAATCAAGTTTACGTTTTTTATGAATCGAGCTTGCATTACTCTCATAGCGAAGCACCACTCTAGAATATAGTATCACCTGAGGGGTAGAAGTCTCGTAGTAGTATTGATCAATTTTTACTCAGAAAATTTTCCCTTTGGGGACAACTCCATAATGGGGTAATAAGGTTCAAACTCTCGCAAACGTCAACAGTATAAAAGCTGTGGCAAGTAGTAAAAATATAAGCATCAAAACAATATCATAAGGATGGCAAATCAATCAGGACGGAGTAGGCAGCTGTGCTGATATTCTTCTGATTGGTCCGATGTTCATCTATATTTAAAATTAATGTGTGAAGAAAGAATAGATTGGTTCATTTCTGCAATAATTGTTACTAACATTTCATAAACGAAAGTTTTCTGTTCACGTTTACCTGATTTACTAAGAATTAGAAACTGCTGAGTTCCACATAATCAAATTTTAATAAATTTAATGTTAAACTTACATAAAATATTTGACTAATAGCTGCTTATTTTTTGAAGGATATACATAACGTATCAAAAAGATGATGCTTGACTGGCAAAACAACAATGTCCCATATGCCGTCAACAAGAGTGTTGAATTCATTGTAACAGAGGAATAGAATAATTCAGAAGCTACACCATGTTTTTATAACCTATAAAACTGAAGATCAATTGAGTGGGGATTTATTTATAAGATTCAAATAAAAGAAAATCCTTGTATTACTAATTCTTCCATGTATTCGAAGTTGGGATTGCACACAAAAATTCAAATATATTATAACATAAATAAAAACGTCCTGTTTCAATTACTTTAGGCACAACTGTGTCTGAAGGAAGTTATCCTAGCATAATTGGAAAATTTCAAATCGTTAAACATGTATTTGTGTAGAACTTAAAGTGTATTGCATTGCTTATGACGAAGAACCGCTAGCCAGAACAATTCAATCATATGATTGTTTAACGGAGTTCAATAAGTCGTTCACTGTTCGCAACCACGAGAAATTATATATCTTACTTTTAAAAGACGAAAACTGCATCTTATCAATTAGGTTGGTCGATAAAACCCATTTTGATAAAGTTTATTTTTATTGTTACGTCTTTTCCTATAGCCTGTTTATCCAGCTCCACGCTTTTATTAGCATTAGAACAAGGCGATTTGGCCGAACCAGTATGGCAACCCTAAATTCAACAAAGTTCAATAATTCATGGCTAGATTCTAACCCTTATCCGGCTACTACCGTTTCTCACCAATGCTTCTCTTAAAGAAAGTTATAAGTAAGTGAAGTAATTCCAAGTTCGCTGACCTCCTATTCACTAAATAAACTCCAATGCTCACCAAGGTCTAGTAACAAAACTAGTAGTTATAAATTAAGTGCAATCGGGTCGTACTGTATCAGGTATCCTTACTTCAAATACGTTTGTTATACTTTTCCCCTTCATCATCTATTCCTCGACAATTCCAAATGTCAACGGAATAGCCGCAATTGCGTTCCAGATGTCAACGCAAGGTGCCAGAACAGTTACCTTAACCATTTTATTTGAAGCTTTACTTGCTTAACTCAACACAAAATTTCATGTTACAAATTTCTGTTGAACAACTTTAAAACAACTTTATTATGATTACTAGCTGAATCCGGTGCGAGCATGCAACTTAATGAATGAAAGTTTAATAGAACTGGCGCATTTATGGTTGTTTTACGGAATGATTTTTTTTTCATTCAAACGTTTCTATCAGAACATGTTACCTGGATTACCTGGAATCAGAACATGCTACCTAAGTATCCTGGATAATTCTCATGATTGGTTTAATTTGTGTTTTATTTGTACGGGAGTTTATAAAGGTCCAACAGGCACATGCCCCACATGCTAAATTTGTTTCTATTTGCTTGATTAGTTCATGAGTTATGCCGAAATTTGTTTTTCATTTTTATGAGAGTCTCAAACAATCAAAGGAACCTTCACGTGCCCCGAAAACCCCTGTATACAAATTTTCAAGCAGATCGGTTTAGTAGTTTCCGAGTCTATATAGGTCAGACATACGGAGAGAGTGAGAGAAAAAAAGAGAGAGACAGAAATTCATTGTTATAAACATATATAGAATCCTGCCTTCAAAACCCCCAAGTGCCAAATGTGGTTTCAGTTGCTTGAATAGTTCTAGAGTTTTGCAGAAATTTATGTTTCACTAACTGACCCCGATGCGAGCGTTGCTATACCTGCAACTAAATGAATGAACAATGGTTCTTTTTTTGGAAAAAGTTTTTTTTTTTGACTAAGAAGGGGTTCAAGCTTCTATCAGAACATTCTTCTTACCCGATAAATACACAGATTATGTTTTAGTTATCTGGATAATGCTCATGTCTGGTTGAAATTTGTGTTTGAAATCTCCATAGAAACATTTCATGCATTCAAAAAAATCTGCACGCCAATTTTGGTTCCATTTGCTTGATTTGTTCTCAAGTTATGCAGAAATTTGTGTTTCATTTGTTTAATAGCTCTCCCTCTTTCCGGAAGAGAGAAGGGGTCTCAAACAACCATAAGAACCTTCCCCAGCCCCAAAAGCCCCTGCATACACATTTTCACGCCGATCGGTAAGACAGACAGATTTTAATATATATAAAACACCATAACCACATGCCAACTGTGGTGGCAAATTGCTTGAATAATTCTCAAGTTATGCATAAATTTGTGTTTCATTTGTATGATAGCCCCAACTCCCCCACTTCAACAGGGGAAGGGGTCTTGAACTACCAAAGAAACATTTCTTGCCTCCAAAAATCTCCACATTCCAAATTTTGTTCAATTTGCTTGATATGTTCTCGAGTCATGCAGAATATTGTATTTCATTTGTATCAGAGCCCCACCTCCCCTCCCTTTAGGATGGGGTGGATTCTCGAACCATATGAAAAATTTGTTGTCTTCAAAAACCAGCACATACTAAATTTCGTTCCGTTTGCTTGATTAGTTCCCGAGTTATGCAGAATATTGTGATTTATTTGTATGGGAGCCCCCCCCCCCTTTTAGGGCGGGAAGGGTACTCAAGCTACCATAGAAATCTTTCTTGCCTACCAGCACATACTAAATTTGGTTTCTTTTGCTTGATTAGCTCTCGAATTATGTAGCAATTAATGTTTCATTTGTATGGGAGCGCCCCTTTCCAGTGAAGGGAGGGGTCTTCAGCTATCATAAAAGCCTTCCCCGGCCCCAAAAATCCCTGCATACAAAATTTCACGCCGATCGGTTCAGTAGTTTTTGAGTCTATTAGGTATACATTGAGCAGACAGACGAGACAATCCATTTATATAGAGTTTTCGCTTATGGTCAATCGGTTTGTTCCATATTCAAAACATTAGAATCCCAACTCTACAAGTATTTGATTTGCTGTCGAGTTTTCGATTTAAATAAGCTAGTTGAAAAATATACAATCGAAGTACTGATACAGTTGAAAGTTACTACCAATACCAAAGGCTTATACAATAACAACTAACTCTGAGAAATCAATCGTTACCTAATATAGTCGGATGATGAATTGATTACATTCACATCAAAACACATGTGGTAGGTAGAGTGCATTTCATTTGAATATAAAGGGTGTTTCAATCAAAATTTGATCGACGCATTGAATTGACGCATTTCCTTTCATCGTGCATTAATTTTTTTTGCACAACCCTCATTTTGAAGAAGTGTGCGTCATGCATCATGCCTTTATTTTGATTTTGAAATTAGCACTTCAGTTATCAAAATATCCTCGAAGGAAGAGAAGCAACGCATCAAAATTTTGCACGTGCATGGCGAAAATCCAAACTACTCTCACGCCAACTTCGCGAAATGGCTAAATGTGGCTAAATCAACTGTTACTAACGTATTAAAAGTGAATGTTTGTCGACAGCCAGGAAAGCTGGATAGGGGGGAGATCGAAAGCCGGAGGCCACCGCAACAAAAAGGGTTGTCCGCTGTTTCGAGCGGAACCCCAACCTCTCCATCCGAGATGTTGCAAAGCGCCTTCAACCGTGGATAGAGCTGAAAAACGAGCTTGACTGTCGACTTACAAGAAAGTGGTTACTCCGAATCGCGACGATAAACAAAATGCGTCGGCCAAAGCACGATCGCGAAAGTTGTACACGACGATGTTGACGAAGTTTGATTGCGTGGTACAGGAGGATGGAACCTGCGTCAAGGCAGATTTAAACAGCTTCCTGGACAGGAACTCTCAGACGGCAATCTGGACGGAGAAAGATGGCAGATATTTTCAAGCACATTAAACTGTCAATTTTCGTGAAGAAATATCTGGTGTGGCAGGCCATCTGTACCTGTGGCTTGAAGAGCAACGTTTACATTGCTACCGGAACCTCAACCAGGAAATTTATCTGAACGAGTGTCTACAAAAACCTCTGCCTTTTCTGAAGCGACAGATTTGTTCCGTTCTATTTTGGCTGGATTTGGCATCTTGCCATTATAAAAAAAGGCAGTGGAGTGGTATGCTACCAAGATCGTTCAAATGGTGCCCAAGGACAAGAATCAAAGCTCCGCCCAATCGAATTATATTGAACTATTGTCAAGCGGAACCTTAAAAACACTTAAAAAGCTGTTGTGGAGCGAGAAACAGTTCAAGGCAAACTGGCGTTCTACGGCGAATAAAGTGGACAAGGAGACTGTACAAAATAATATGGCAGGTGTTAAACGAAAGACCTGGTAATTTGCATTCGGTAAAAAGAAAGCTTAACTGAATATTTCTCCTGTATTCTGTATTAACTGAACTTGAAAAAGAAAAACTATTTGACTTATTAACAAAAACTTTGATCGACTCTCACACATTACTGTTTGGCCAAATTTTGATCGGAACACTCTATAGAAGAAATACTCTTTTAATTTATGACACCTAGCATTCTTTATATATCCATTATATAACGCAGAAAATTACATCTGTGGGAGGCATTTGGAAATTACGGAATCTGTGGTAGGTTTTTGCACTCATTACTGAATATATTTATCATCTCTTGTTTGCTAACGACTTTTTACCAATTCTCCGCTGATCTGATTCATCCAGTGCTGAGTGCTATTTGGCTAGTACTCGACTTTACAGTTCAATTTTCGGTACCTATCTTCATCAAAACTCACAATATCATTATATTTGGTAAAATTGTTTCATTGATTTCACCTTTATAGATGATTTTAACATTATTGATTGTTTTTTAGCCCATTTGTCTTTAAATCCCTTCCAATTAAATCTTCCTTTGCCTAACTCGGTAGCAATAAATATTAGGCCAGCTAAAATAAAGCGAATTGCTGTTATAAAATCAGCATCAATCAGCTAAATAGTGATCATGGGAACAGTAAATTTAAATGTATAAATGATTAGTTTTGTCTAAAATTTAATTAGATTTAACAAACTTTTTCAGGATACCTAAAATCAAGATTTTGAAATGCTGCTATCGCTGAAAACGAACGAAAACATGCTCAACACTTTAACGCATAACATTCTTTCTTGCATTTCAGGATCAACCGGATGAATATCATATATAACAGTTTTGAATGATTGCTGTATTTTCCATTCACATACATATATACTATTATGTAAATAATTCCATAGGAATGGAGGGACTACCAGGATTCTGCGATTGAAGTACTCTGGATGGGAAGGAGTGGGAATGCCCATTACTCTCCATTGCTAACAGTTTGTGCGCTCTTCTCCCCGCCCATTGGGGCATCCTTATTTTAGATGGCTTTAATCCTTATTTGACCAATTGTTTAATCTTGTTGTTGGAAGGAGATTCTTTATATCCCTGTGGATAAGTATAAGTGATGTTGCCTATCGATCCACCTAACCCCTTTTTGGCCCTTCATACAATGGCATGATTAGAATAATCAGTGGTTATTAAGGCTTGATCAAGAGAGGAGAGCCCATTGCTGTCGGACTTAGTTTCCGTGCAATAATGGGTGGTAGTACATACCATGCATCATATAAAAATTCATTTGATATACCTGAGTGAGAAGTAATTAATGAATAAAATAAAATAAAATCAATTAAAAATTAGAAAATGCTTCAGGTGAAAAACCTATGGTCAAAATTCCAGCTTACTGCTGCATAGCGGTGTAAGTATTTTTGTGAGCTTTAAGTTTCCTAATGAATAAAATGCAATTTGGTGTGTTAACATATATTTTTCCGTTCCTTTTTACCATCCATCCGTAAAAAGTTGCTTTTTTAAATGCGCGCATTATGTGATTTTGAATACCTGCAGAATAGTGCATACAAATCAGTCGGGCATTTCAGTTTCAGTTCATGGTCGTGAAATTTTGCTTTATCCCTTAAAACGAAATCTAGTAACTCATCAGCTCTTGGGGTGATATTTCAGCACTAAATATTATTCTGCATAATATTGGACTATCTTTTACATGACATTATTTTTGTATTTGCATTTATATGCACGTACAATAATTCAGTAGTTTATTGATTCACATGACACGGAATTAAAATCTTTTATTAATGACAGCTAATGTAATATTCATTATTTCCAAGCATGCATGGTGTAGCTGCAATGCATCGCTAGCTTCGATCATTATTGGATACCTGTTTTTTGCTATCAATCATGAGCGATTTACTGCTCTGAAATTAATAGATTTACTAGTTCTACTGTGTTCAGTGCATCATGTTATCCACTACCCTTCAATTTATCACAATCGTCAATGCGCAAACTTTTTCAAAGGAAATCGATAAAATGTATGATTAAATTTGCGGTTTCAGTTCAACAAACTGAAACCACCGATTCTAGACTGGTTTTGCTCTTCTTACCCTTCTGTGTGAGTGGAAAATCAGTTGATGGAATCTAAATTGGAGACGGTAAGATTGATGTTACACTGTCATCGATACCACACCACATGTGTCACGCAATTTATTGGATCGAATATTGCAAACAAATGCCGGTCTGCTGCGATGATCCACGAGTTGGTGGTCTAGCCAGCAATGTTTGCGCAGGTTCCAGCGATATTACCACACGCACGTGTTATTTTACATTTTTTGCGGATTTCCTATTGTTTCGTTTTTTTGATGTTTTAAATTAAAAATTTAAGCCTAATATGGTTGGATAGACATTTAAACTGACTCACAGTTTTGCTCACCTTAACGAGTGGATGTTCTGTCTGCCAGCAATGCAAGTTTTGGTGTATGTGATGCGAATATGTTGATTTACAATAGAGCAAACACAATGCTATTTGCCACTTTTGAGAAAATATGACTGTTATTATTAATGTAATTCTGATATCTTAATCTCTCGTTTGATTTCCGCTGTTATTGCATCACAAATTTAGTTATCACCATTAGCTAATTTTGTTATCATTTTAAACATACCATTTTTGACAAATGTTACTAATTGATTGAAAAACTATAAATATTACCAGCATATTTGAACAAGGAACGTTGCGTATGTTCAGATATTCGTGGGAGAAATTGACTTCAAATTTAGTACATAAATTGAAACTATTTCAATAAATTTGCTTAGAATACACACGGCGGGACCATTTAACTCAACTTGGAATCGTTTTGACTTACTTTCGTTGTGCGTGAAGTCAATTATCAATGAATAAATGTGACTGGTATTGATGTCGACATATCTAAGACACTGACT
>JASCZW010016228.1:0-19079 GCA_034211315.2 Aedes japonicus | reverse complement strand
TTTCCCAAGGAACATTCCGGTGGCCCCGGGAGTGGCCAATGTTTCCGAATGTCCACTTTATGCTTAAGGAAAGCTTTGTGGTCAGAAAAAAAGAAGGAACGGATTTCATTTGGCATGTTTTCGCGTCAAAATATAATTAGCTCCTGCTACAGGCTCCCCCGAGAACACTTTGGTGGCCACGGGAGTGGCCAATGTTTCCAAATGTCCACTTTAAGCTTAAAGAACGCTTTGATATGAAAAAAGAAGAAGACATAGGTGTCGCACTGCATGTTTTGGCGTCAAAATGTAATTGGCCCCTGCTGCAGGCTCCCGCGGGGACATTCCGGTGATCCCGGGAGCGGCCAGTGTGTCCAAATGTCCACTTTAAGTTTAAGGAAAGCTTTGGGATGAAAAAAGAAGAAGGAGGAGGTGTCACACGGCATGTTTGTGTGTACTAATGTAATTGACTCCTGCTACAGGTTCCCTCGGGTACATTTCGGTGGCCTTGGGAGTAGCCAGTTTGTCCAAATGTCCACTTTAAGCTTAAGGAAAGCTTTGTGATGAAAAAAGAAGAAGAAATACGTGTCGCACGGCATGTTTGGGTGTCAAAATATAAATGGCCCCTGCTACAGGCTCCCCCCGGGACGTTTCGGTGGCCCCGGGAGTGGCCAATGTTTTCAAATGTCCACTTTAAGTTTAAGGAAAGCTTTGTGATGAAAAAAGAAGAAGTTCCTCGGGAACATTTCGGTAGCACTGGGAGTGGCCAATGTTTTCAAATGTCCACTTTAAGTTTAAAGGAAGCTTTGTAATGAAAAAAGAAGAAGAAAGAGGTGTCGCACGGTATGTTTCGACGTAAAAATGTTATTGGCCTCTGCTACAGGTTCCGGTGGTCCCGGGAGTGGCGAATGTGGCCAATGGTCTTTTCTAGTATACCAAAACTTTATTTATGAAAAATCATGAAGATAGAGCTGTCGCACGGCATGCTTTGGCGTCAAAATGTAATTGGCCCTGCTACAGGTTCCCCCGGGGACGTTCCGATGAGCCCAAGTGCGGCCAGTGTTTTCAAATGTCCACTTTAAGTTTAAAGAAAGCTTTGTGATGAAAAAAGAAGAAGAAAGAGTTGTCGCACGGCATGTTTCGGCGTAAAAATGCAATTGGCCCCTGCTACAGGTTCCCCCGGGAATACTCCGGTGGCCCTGGGAGTGGCCAATGTTTCCAAATGTCCACTTTAAGCTTAAGGATGGCTTTGTGATGAAAAAAGAAGAAGAAAGAGGTGTCGCACGGCCTGTTGTGGCGTGCAAATGTAATTGGCCCCTGCTACAGGTTCCCTCGGGGGCCAATGT
Source organism: Aedes japonicus (assembly GCA_034211315.2). Taxonomy (NCBI): domain Eukaryota; kingdom Metazoa; phylum Arthropoda; class Insecta; order Diptera; family Culicidae; genus Aedes; species Aedes japonicus. The sequence goes on along the minus strand of JASCZW010016228.1, from coordinate 17,757 downwards.
GACCAATGGTCTTTTCTAGTATGCCATAAACCTTTTTTATGAAAAATCGTGAAAATAAAGCTGTCGCACGGCATGTTAGGGTGTAAAAATGTAATTGGTCTACTACAGGATCCCCGGGGTCGTTTCGGTGGTGTCGGGAGCGTCCAATATGGCCAATAGTCTTTTATTGTATACCAAAACATTATTTATGAAAAATCATGAAGATAGAGCTGTCGCACGGCATGGTTTGGCGCAAAAATGTAATTGGCCTCTACTACAGGCTCCCCCTGGGACGTTCCGGTGATCACGGGAGCGGCCAGTGTGTCCAAATGTCCACTTTAAGTTTAAAAAAGGCTTTGTGATAAAAAGGCCAGTGTGTCAAAATGTCCACTTAAGCTTAAGAAAAGCTTTGTTATGAAAAAAGCAAAAGAAAGAGGTGTCGCTCGGCCTGGTTTCGATGAAAGAAACATCTGGCCGCATCCAAAACCCTTCAAAGGAACCTGTTCCAGGAAAATGACCATACCTTGTTCACTTTACGGCCAATTTTTGAGTTCATCAAATCATTCGCTTGGGAAATGTTACCTTTTTTGCGTATTTACAAAAAAAAAAAAAATTCTAAACGGCATCCTGTACAAAACTTCACGAGAAAATTGACATTTGGAACGTCCGGAATCCCAGAATATCTCCGGTATTCGGGAGCCATGGTCATTTTCGTTACTGCACTATATAAATACAAAATACATTCCTCGTCGAATGCTTTTAAGAAAATTAAAATCTGTCAATATTTCGTGAAAGTAGAGCACTCCGTAGTTGACCATTTATTTGCCTATCCTAGTTATTTTGTCTACCCCCTGTATGTAACTCTAAAGATGACATAGCAAGCAAAACAATGCATTAGGTCCCAAGTAACATTGAGAGACTCTCTTTGTCGACTTTCTCTTTGGGTTCCTACGGCTATGTAAAAACATGTTTACCTATTTTCAACATACAGTGCGGTAGTATGAAGTGTGATTAGTGATCCAATATGTTGAAAATACCAGCAAATCGTTTAAATGACAAGCTATTAACCAAAGAGAAAGTCGACGAAGAGAATCTCTCAATGTTACTTAGGACCTAATGCATTGTTTTGCTTGATAGGACTCCTTGATGATGAGAAAAAAAATTATGTTTTCGATTTAATACATTTCTTTTATATTTTATTCAGTCTTTCTACTGTATTTTAATCAGTCTAAAACCTATACTCCCCTCTTATTTCACAATCATAGAGTTATATCTGCATTAGAAACAGTTGATTAAGATGTCAATCCTTTTTTCTGTAAAATTCTCGAATTTACGGTGGTAAGGAGTGTATCGAAAAGTAGTTATAAACTTCCAAATAATAAAATAGGCATGAAATCATGGTTAAAATTAACATACTATTTCAGTTTATTATAGCTTAACATGTTTACAAAAGATCCAAACGGAAAAACTAGTCATCATGTTCATTTCTGTAGAATGCCCGTACCTTTGATTTGACACCTGCCATCAAATTCTGCACAGTGACCTTTGTGCACTTCCTGGATGCCGCTGCCCAATTTTTCTTAAAATCGGTCATGTTTTGGGACACTGTACCATCCTTCTTAAATATACGCTTAACTATTGCCCAATAGCGTTCGATCGGTCGCAACTGGGGACAGTTTGGTGGGTTGATGTCTTTTTCTACGAACTTGATGTTATTCTCCGTCAGCCACTGTAGAGTGGATTTGGCGTAATGTGCCGATGCCAAATCTGGCCAGAAGAGAGGAGGGGACTGGTGCTTTCTATACAATGGTAGCAACCTGTTCTTCAAACATTCGTTTTGATAAATCTCAGCATTTATAGTTCCTTTTGTATAGAAAATTGAAGAACGCAAGCCACATGTGCAAATAGCTTGCCAAATGAGCACCTTCTGACCGAATTTCTCCATCGCAACAGTCGTATCTGCGGTTGGCACACGTTCCCCAACAGATTTAGTATAAAACTGCGGCCCCGGTAGCGTTCTTGAATCTTCTTTAACGTATGTTTCGTCATCCATCAAAATGCACTGGTCGACATTGTCCAAAATGCAGCTGTACAGCTTTCGAGCCCTGGTTTTGGCACGAGACTTTTGTTCCGGAGTTTGTTTGGGCACTTTCTGCTTTTTGTACGTCTTCAAGTCATTCCTGCGCTTGATTCGTTGAATCATTCCGATGCTGGTCCTGAACTTCTTGGCTAGATCGCGAGTAGAGGCAGATTTGTTCCGTTGAATATAATCCACAACTTTTTGGTCCAAATCGGGGTTGCTGGAGCCGGGTTTCCGGCCACTTCTTGGTAAATCCTTGAGGGAGCACTCCTTACCAAACTTTTCGATGATGCGTTTTACACTTGCCGGGTGAACATTTACTCTTTTCGCAATCTGGTTGTAAGTAACACCCTTTTCGGTGCACCAAGTGTGCAGAATTTTCTTTTTAGTCTCAAATTCAATTCGCGACATTTTGAATACAACTTTATCAACGGAAATGAATGAACCGAATAATCATTTTTGACATGTAAACAAAGCAAATGGCGCTTACACGCTAAAAATATATGCAGTAGTTTATGCGTAATAACGTATCGAATGTTTATAACTACTTTTCGATACACTCCTTACACCCACCTTCAGATTCCGTACTTTATCTTCTCTTGAAATCATCAGTACCATATGCTTTCTTCTTAGATCATCATGTTTCTGCTGGCAAAGGACAGCTTATTGTCGATCATAACCCCCAAGTACCTCAGGGACCGCTTTATGGTTATGGTGCAATCACCATCCCTGATCGTAGCTCGTTGCTTCGATTTCTTGTTATTGACCACAATAATCTCCGTGTAGTAGTGGGCTAGCTCCAGTTTCCTGGAGCGAATCCATCCCTCGACAATACCGATGGAACGCAACGCCGTTAACTCCACCTCCGCTACGGAAACTCCATAGACCTCTAGGGTAATGCCATTCGCGAAAACGACAGTCTTTACCCCACTTGGGAACTTCAATCTCAAAACACTTTGTCATACATCGTGTTCCAGAGCACCGGGCCCAGGATTGAATCTTGCGGAACTCCTACGGTGACTTGAACACGTTTTGAACCGCCATTGTGGAACACTACCCAATTCTGGAAGTAGTTGCCCAGATCCCCAAACAGGTACCCAGGGATCCGGAGGCATTGGAGTGAGTTGGCGATAGCCTCCCAGCTATTGCGCTATTGAACGCGTTTCGCACGTCCAGGGTGACCACTGTACAGTAGTGAACTCCCCGCCTCTTACGTTGGATTGCCAGCACTGCCGTTTTGTTGATGAAACTGATGGCATCCATCGTTGACTTCCCTTTACGGAAGCCTGACTAGTTGTTGGACAGGGGATTTGTACCCTCCGTGTGCTTTTTCAATTTGTTGAGAATGACCAGCAAGCTTATCGGACGGTATGTTGATGGATCACCTGGTGGTTTCCCTGTTTTCGGTAGCAATACTAGAGTCTGGATGTTCCAGGCGTCCGGGAAGACACCCTAGTCCAAACATTTATGAATCACCGCCCTGAAAATTTCGAGAGAGAGAGAGAGAGAGAGAGAGAGAGAGAGAGAGAGAGAGAGAGAGAGAGAGAGAGAGAGAGAGAGAGAGAGAGAGAGAGAGAGAGAGTGAAACAGCTGTCTGGATGGCCAGGCTCGATATACCGTCAGGTCCTGGTGCTCTGTTCACCTTCAGCGACTTTCATATGACAATGAATTCATTATTCGCAACAGCCACCTCATCCTCTTCTTCCGCATGGCCGATGTTATTGTCATTGGATAATTCTACAGCTATGGGAGGCCAGAGACTCTGGTCATGGCGTGGATAGAGTCCCCTAATGACCACCTGCAGTACTCTGGTGATTGCTCGGTTGGAGTTATCGTTTCCTTGGTTTTTGCCTATTACCTCTCAACAGGCGTCATCCCATGGGTTCACATTGGCTTTCGAACTAAGACCCTCGAAGCAGGCTCGTATCTTCCTATATAGTGCGGCTTTGGTGGCAACTGGTGCCACTAAACGCTCCATTCTTTTGGAGCCCTACTGCGCTCTCTGTATCCTTCTGCTAGTTTGGAGGCAGATTCTCTGTCCATCAATACACTGGCGTCCTTTCATCCCAAGGTTTGACCTTCTTAGGCATGGTTGCGTTACACGCTCGTGTAACTAGCGCTACGAATTGATCGCCGCACTGTGTTTAGCTTTTTGGTCTACCCTTGTATACTGGGCACATGGGGCTTCCAGAGCACGTAATGCATTTGGGGGCTCCTTACAGTCCCGGGCCTGCTGGCCTTTCCTTTCGCACCTTCTGCTTAAGTCGCTCCTGAGCGGTTCCATATCATTTCAGCAACGACTAATTTTCATATTTTTTGATTTGCATGAAACCTTGCATACACGTTTTTGGGGAAGAAAACCGCCGTTTTGCATACTTGGTTCGCCATTTTGAATCTAGCCTTACTTATGAGAAGGGCCTATGAAAAATGCACATGATATCTTCAAAAAATTGTATCTCGGAAACGGTTGGTCCGATCGGTTTGGTGTCTTCGGCGAAATTTTAGACAATTGTTGGTGCTATATGGAGAAAATAAGCACGGTAAAAAAAAAGGTTTGGTTTTTGTGTTTTGAACTAAAATATAGATTTTCCCTTAAAAGTGACCTGTCAATAATTTTTAAATTATTCTTATGTTATAGCTGACTTAAAATGCTATCTAGTGCACAGTGAGTTGTTCTGAAGAAAAATAGGTTACAATGAGAAAAAAAAATTAAAAAAAAATTACAATTTTCAAAAAAGCTATTAAGAAAAGACTGATTCCACGCCAAATCGGTCGGTCACCAAACTCAACTATCTTCGATTTTGATGAAACTTGGTACACGTCTTCGGTATGTTGAAAAAAAATCCACTGGTGTTAAGATTATTTGGATTCAAGAGTAACTTTTGAGATGGGTGTATGTTTTTTTCCAACATTTTACTTGAAAAATCGTAGTTCAAAACCATTACATTTAGAGAAAAACTTTATATGGGGAGTTGTAGAGAACTAAAAAGGCTTTGTAAAAAAATGTACACTGAAAAAAAATTTTTTTCATAAAGAAAAATCGAAAATAAATACTAAAAATCAAATATAAAAAACATATTTTTAATATTTTTCAAATTTGTTTTGTGGAAATTTGAGAAAAAAGACACGTTTTGAAAAAACTCTAGGATGGACGCTCTTATAATAAAAAAGTTTTCCGAAGAGCGAACTTTGGTGCATATTTCAAATTTTGGTTATTCATTATTATAAATGAAAATTAATTATACAATATGATTTTGGAGATTATTAAAAACAATAATGATTATAATGATAAATCACCTGAACGCAACCGTTTTCGAGATTTTTCGGATTTTATTTCAATAGAATGAAAAAACCTCAGAAAATTCGCTCTTTTCTTAAGTTAATCGAGATTTCCACCAGAAATGATAAATTTTCCAAGATCTTCATATTATAACGTTCACATTACTCTAATGTCCTCTTTTCTTTTGATATCAGGATGATAAGAAGACTCATTTGAAAAGAACAAGATAAATAGCACTATTGTTTTAATATTGCAATCAATATATTTATAATTGTTTTATGGCTGTATCGGTCGGGCCGCTCAGAGAATGAAGGGAGCGAATTTGCTAAAGCGATGAAAGTAACAGCGAGATAGATGTCGCAGGGGCGACAAGTGTGAAATGGACAGATGATGAAATTATGCGGAGGGTCATATAGAAGAAGCATATTAATCGAACTGCTGACTATTTTGCCAAGCTCCAACGATGTTAGAGGTCGGGTATAGTGTGTGAAAACTACACTCCGAACAGTTCGGTGATGTAGCGATGAAAGTAACACATAATGGATTTCAACTGATAGATGTAGTTTAGAGACACTTGTTAAACCAATTGATGAATTTATTGCTTATTTTTGTGAAAAGTTGGAACAATTAGTATCCCACGATTTTGTCAAATCTCAGCAGTCTAGTTTCTTGAGAGATTATAAAAGTTGTCTTAAAGACGGCGAAGTAATAATAATTTGTGATTTTTCTGAAAATTATTCATTTGTTTTTCAAGATGCTGTTCAAAGTAGTTATTGGAGTAATGAGCAAGCCACTATTCACCCTTTTGTCATTTATTACACGGAATCTGGAATACTTAAAAATATCAGTTTCATTGTTATCTCAGAAGTGTTGAAACATGATACGATTGCGGTGCAGGTGTTTATTTCAAAACTAATAAGCTTTTTGCAAACAAAAATTAAAGTAAAGAAAGCTACGTTTATGTCTGACGGGGCAGCATCCCAATATAAAAATAGGAAGAACTTTGCAAGCCTTTGTAAGTTTAAAAAAAAAATACAATATTGATGCTGAATGGCATTTTTTCGCAACATCCCACGGTAAGGGACCTTGCGATGCAATTGGTGGTACATTAAAACGAATGGCAAGATATGCAAGCCTTGCTGTACAACATGAACACCCGATAAAAAGTGCATTAGAGTTATTCGAATGGGCGAACCAAAAAAGTGATGATTGTTTAACAAAAATGTCGTTTTGTTATGTATCACATGAAGAGTATGAACAGGGGGTAGCAGAATGGAATGAAATTTACCGACAGACTAAAACGATTGCAGGTACACAAAAGTACCACTCATTCGTTCCAATTTCAGAAAACGAAGTTTTTGTAAAACTGTTTTCGAATGACGAAGAAGGCTGGATTCATAATATATATAAAAGCAATCAATAGTTTATATAATGTTTATGTAATATTATCAATGACCGAGACTAATAAATGGTATATATAAATATAAATCCAACCATAATTCATTATTTTTGCCTTATAACTTTAAGTGAAGCTTTTTCAATCGACGAGCTGTTAAGAGTAAGTAAGAGGCACATACATGTGTTTTAAAAAGGCTAAAAACACAAGAGAAACAATCGTTAGCTATTGTTGTTTTAATATCACGAGTAATTTATGAAAAGGGCGTATTTTTTGAGGTTTTGAAATTTTATTGAATGAAAATCAGAAATATCTTGAAAACGGTTGCGTTTACGTGGTTTATCATTACCATCATTATTGTTTGTAATGATCTCCAAAACCATATTGTAACATCAAAATTTATTTATAAGAATGAATAACCAAAATTTGAAATATACACCAAAGTTTGCTATTTGAAAAACTTTTTTATTATAAGAGCGTCTATCCTAGAGTTTTTTTTAAAACGTGTCTTTTTTCCTCAAATTTCCATACAACAAATTAAAAAAATATTAAAAATACGTTTTTTTAGATATTCTATTTTTAGTAATTATTTTTGATTTTTCTTGATGAAAAAACAATTTTTTTTTTCTGTGTATATTTTTTTAAGAAAGTCTTTTTAGTTCCCTACAATTCCCTTATATAAAATTTTTCTCTAAATGTAATGGTTTTTGAACTACGATTTTTCAAGTAAAATGTTGGAAAAAACACATACGCCCATCTCAAAAGTTACTCTTGAACCCAAATTATCTTAACACCAGTGGAATTTTTTTTTTCCAACGTACCGAACTCATGTGCCAAGTTTCATCCAAATCAATGATGATCGGGTATGATTTTTGGGATTTCCGGCACATTCTGGATGGAATCCCTCAAAAGTCAAAAAAGTTTGTCACCCTAATTTTATGAAAGAACATCAAATTTGCAAGCAAAAAGTACTGGGTAACATTTTTCTAAGATGCACCGTTTAGAAGATATTACTGATTTAATATTGATTATTTTGATAACTTAATAACAGCCCTTTTCGGATGTACTCCGTGTTTTTTCAGTTTCAAAAGTATTTTTTTCGGAAAGATTGGAAAATTTTGAGTTAAAATGACACTGACAGCTTAAAGATTCGAGTGAAATTCTCTGCCTTAAAAGTATTTTGAAAAACAAGTTACAAAATCCCACTATCAGGAACAATGATTTCTTCCAGTTATTTTTGGTGTATTGTGTTGAAAATGTGCATTCAACTCTTGCATATCGCCTAACAGTTTAATCCATTTAAACTGGATGTGTTTATACTGTGCATATTTTCTCTCTATTGCCGAACATCGCCACAGACATCAAACCGATGAGACAACTTGATTTCGAGATACACCTTTTTGAGAACTGCAAATGCAAGCTCCTCAATTAGCAAGATTCAAAAGAGCGAATTAAGCTTATTTTTCAGGGATGGTGATTGTGCGCAATAAAAAATAACATTATATGTTGGATATCATCAGTTTATTTTTATTCCTGTATTTTTATAAAATTATTGTTTACACAACTTTCTTAACAATATCGAATATTTTGGCATCATTGTCAGGACAGTTTGAATAAAGCTTTGCCTTTATTGTATTTTCTGATAGAGGAAGAAATGAGTGGAATTTTTGAGTTCCTTGAATTGTTTTTGCATTATTATATTGATTATTTAGCTGCAAAGACATATTTTCGTATTCTTCTGTAGTAGAATAACAAAATGACAACTTTGTAAGTTCTTCTTTTCGTTTGTTTGCCCAACTAAACAACTCTCTTGCAGTCTTTATCGGGTGTTCGCGTTCTTTGGCTAAACTTGCTCTGGTAGCCATGCGTTTTATCGTACCTCCAATAGCATCGCATGGACCTTTTCCGTGCGATGTTGCGAAGAAATGCCATTCAGCGTCAATACCATACTTTGACTTAAATTTACAAAGGCTAGAAAAGTTTTTTCGGTTTTTATACTGTGAAGCAGCACCATCTGACATAAAATAATTTTTTTTTATGTTTTTATTTTGATCAATTTGTAAAAAGTTTATCATTTTATCAATAAACAAATTAACAGCGACTGAATCATGTCTTAGTTCTTCAGAAATTAAAATGAAGTTAAAATGTTTAATTTGCATATTTTCAGTATAATATATTACGAAAGGATGGATTGTGGCCTGTTACATGTTCCAATGGTGTGATTGAACTTCATCCTGCAAAATGAAGCTGTAATTTTCAGAAAAGTCACAAATAGCTAAAAATTCACCATCTTGCAAGTTTTGTTTTGTAGTTTTCAAAAAATTGGATTGTTCGGTTTTTACAAAATCATGCGGAATCAAACTTTCTAATTTTGAGCTGAAAAATGAAACAAACTCATCGGTTTGCTTTACAATAGTGTCTAAATCACATCTGTCAGTGGTAACCCATTGTTCGAATGAAAGCTTTTCAACAAAGTTTTCTTCCAGTTGTTTCAATAAACTGTCTTCTAAAACTGAGGTATCTGGGCAGTTTTTACATCTTCGTAGATGGCAATGAGTTGTCTTATTTTCGCAAAGTAATCTATTCGTTAATGTTTTTAGATCATTCAAGACATTGTATTTTTTTAAGCTATGTACAATTAAATTGACATTTTCATGCGTAGTGCAAACGCAAACATTATGTGTTCCTGTGATAGTCAATAGTTTACATTGCCTTGGCCGGAGGCTTGCAAATGATGAAAACCCTATTTTTACATTGACGTACATTTCATTAAAGCGATTAAAAGCTTCTCTCAATGTCATCATTAACAATCTTTTCTGAACAGCTAATCTCTTATTTCCTGTCTTTACGCTAACAAAATCTCTTTGGCCTGGCATTGCACGGCTTATATCATCGTCCTAAAAAAAATTCAAAACCAGTTCTTTTGTTTCATTACTCAAAGCTTTTCCAGAGCTTGAACCTTGAGATGAATCAAATACATTATCTCTTTCCTTTCTTGCATCTGATGCCATATTTCTACTCGTTTCAAATTCGTCTACAATTTTTTGAACTGACCATGATTTTGGTAACAATGATAAAATTAATAGTTTTTCTTGCCTTGTGGCTGAATTTAAAAATTTAATTTTCATATTTTCTATGACTTCATCAAACTCGTTTGCTTTTTCTGTTTTAGCGTCTAATTTAAAAAGATTTCTTCGTACACCTTCGACGATTTCAGCGCACTTTTTTCAGGATAGTGAACATTTTTAACCTTACCTAAATCTATAGGCGAAACACGAATAGCTGCTATTCCTCGGTTGAATATTTCGACGTCTACAGGCATCGTGAAGTCTTCATTTGATTGAATTGTGCTTAGCGTTGACGCTGATGGTATCGTGACCAAACTTTCATAGCTTTGCGAATCAGGTACATCAGGTATGGTCTGAAGAGTTGGCATCCTTGAGCCGCCGGCTACGCTTTGTTCTTCGTTTTGAGTGAGGTGAGCTCTTGAATCAATATGTAGACGGCAAGACGAACAAATACGAAAATCCTTGGTGTTGAGTGTGGATACCTTGGAAAATCCAATTGATTTTAGTTTTTGGATGATACCATCCGTGAGATATCGCAGCTCTTTCGAACACTGAATGTCTTTGAATGGGCGAATACATTTTATTCTACTCATTTTGTAATCTGTAACATAGACAATATTTTCCAATTGTTAGTTTTGTACGAAAATATCACAAAACATATAATTAAAATGTGTATTTAAAACTTACCTTTGCACCAAAACGTGTTACACTTTCCTTTACAATTATTATGTTATCAAACAACACTGGATCTCGTTCAAAAACACAGGATTATGAGCTGAAATTACTATAATCACTATGCTACTAGCAACCTTTCTGCATTTACTGTTTGGTAGATACTGGATTAATTCAGAACCGAGTCAGACATAGTTATACAGCGCACGGGTAGAAATCATAGAATACTGGGTAAAGACTGTTGGAAGATAGGTGGAGTTGAACGCTCAGGTATCTTCGAACCTTCAGGTACGAGTTTGGAGAGTTGGAGCGAGGTAGATTTGCTGGCATAGGTATATTGTTATTGAAGAAGATTGTAAATTGTATATACCTGGAATGAATAAAGAGTGCGGCGGTTGTTGATTGAGGTATCAGTCGGCAGCCGTCTAGTTTGATGGAAGGTGACTAAGACTGCGTTCTTTTTGTTTATTATTAAGAAACGGTCATCGACGGAGCTAGCCTCGTTATGGCCAGCGTGGCCATGGTGGACTAGTTCCAACAAAGACCATGTTTACAATCACCAACTGTACGTAGTACAGCTAACTGGTATCTAATTACCTGTATCTAATTCTTATTAGCACGTTTTCAGCACAACGCACCAAAAATCACTTGAAGAAATCATTGTTCCTGATAGTGGGATTTTGTAACTTGTTTTTCAAAATACTTTTAAGGCAGAGAATTTCACTCGAATCTTTAAGCTTTCAGTGTCATTTTAACTCAAAATTACTTTTGAAACTGAAAAAACACGGAGTACATCCAAAAAGGGCCAAAACTTATTAAGTTATCAAAAAAATCAATATTAAATCAGTAATATCTTCTAAACGGTGCATCTTAGAAAAATGTTACCAAGTACTTTTTGCTTGCAAATTTGATGTTCTTTCATAAAATTAGGGTGACAAACTTTTTTAACTTTTTTTAATAGCTTTTTTGAAAATTGTAATTTTTATTAAATTTTTTTTTTAATTGTAACCTATTTTTTTCTAGATCAACTTACTGTGCACTAGATAGCATTTTAAGTCAGCTATAACATAAAAATAATTTAAAAATTATTGACAGGTCACTTTTAAGGGAAAATCTATATTTTAGTTCAAAACACAAAAACCAAACTTTTTTTTTACCGTGCATATTTTCTCCATATAGCACCAACAATTGTCTAAAACTTCGCCAAAGACACCAAACCAATCGGTCAAACCGTTTCCGAGATACAATTTTTTGAAGATATCATGTGCACTTTTCATAGGCCCTTCTCATAAGTAAGGCTAGATTCAAAATGGCGAACCAAGTATGCAAAACGGCGGTTTTTCTTCCCCAAAAACTTGTATGCAAGGTTTCATGCAAATCAAAAAATACAAAAAATAAAAACTGGAAAAATTTCCCACTTGTTCGTGGAATCGCTCTCCTATCGGTGCGCTTGCATTCCAAGTCAGTAGGCAAACAGACCACCCCACTTTGAGTTTTTCCACTTTTAAGGCCGAGTCCTCGGCGGCTACTGCCAGCCGTATTGTTGCTACTTGAGTCCCGAGTGAACCCTTTTGCAGCCGTATGACTATTGTGGCTACCTCGACCCCACAGTGGGCCTTAATGGTCGTGGAGATTTCGCCAGCTTCCGTGATCTCGTCCAAGTTTTTGCATTGCAGAGTCACGAACGTGGCTAGGTCAAGTACCTCTACTCCCGCTCCTAGGGCCTCTTCGGCCAGCTTATTGTACGCTGGGCCCTTCAGCTTAGTGTCTTTCTTGAGTTCGAGGATAATTTCACCAGTGTAAGTCTATGGACATTCCGAACGTCGGCGCACAGATCCGCGAGCTTTGCATCACCCCGCATCGCCTTGAGTACCTCGGAGTACTTAGACTCTTCGGCCTTCACGATAAGTGCATCACCACGGTTACGCTTTTTTTTAGTCTTCCCCCTTTCCGGCCCTTGGTCCGTGTATTGTCCGTTTAAATCGGTCTAAACTGGCTCTAAAGTGGTACTAAAATTGTCCTTGTTTTCCAATGAACAACCACAATCACACTTTCTTAGTAGCCCCAACGGTATCCTTTCTGTTAGAATAACACGGTCCGAATTGGCTCTCAAGCGTTGTTAAAAATCAACTGATTATTCCAATTATAAACAATTGCCATATTTCGTAAGAGGCCCATGAACATCCTTACTGTGGGTTTTAAACGGTATCAGTGGTACAAACCGGCCCAACTTTGCGAGAGTTCAGTATTTTATTTACCAAAACAATCCATGCTGCCAAACCAACGTTTATCCAACATTCCAGTTATTTTTACGTGGAAGTGGAGAGGTGCTCTTGGTTTTCTATAAAGCAAGTCTCACGTCAACATATCTTTAGCCTTTCCTATTCGGACGGGACCTGCGCCGGTATTGCCTTTTTCTCGGATCAACAGTTCTCGCACATTGAGGATGTATGTGGGTTCCAAGAATCATCGAGGTTAGTAACCTCGAGTGGTTAATCAGACTCATTAAATGCAGAGCAGCAGAGTCTCTTTAGATTGTAACTAAAGATAACAATAACATGTGTTTAAAACCTGAAAATAACACTTTCTATCTAGTTTAGACCTAATCAAAGTAAATAATTGTCGGGCGTATTCGTCTGTTGTGATATAACTGAGCTCGGTGGCCAAGTGATACAAACTCAGCTCAATGACTAAAACTCTATTTCTCTCTCTTTCTCTCTCTCTCTCTCTCTCTCTCTCTCTCTCTCTCTCTCTCTCTTTCTCTCTCAAAGCCCCCCCCCCGCTCTCTTGCTCTCGCTCCCTATCTCCTTCTTATTCTTTTTCCTTTCTCTACCGAGTTTGACTAGTTGAGTGCATCAAATACAAAAATTTGTCAGATCACGACATGTTGGTCATTGGTCTTTAAAATAAGCACTTAAAGTAGGAAAAATTGGAAAATTTTATTTAACTCTTCAACTATTCACATTTTCAAACTATCTTAAGTAAACGTGAGCAAAGGGATGAGACTGCAGACGTCTTTAAGTCACAGACAAAATAAGCGTATCTGTCAACGGGTATGCTTTTTCTAGTGGAAAATAGAATCTGCTCGCGTTTACTAGAAATTTTTCAGCAATTCAATGTGAAAGAGAGATTGAATTTTTTCCAGTGCAAGAATATCGAAACTGACGAGATGAAAATGAACCATCAACACAGCCCAACGCTTCAGAATTACATGTGTCATTTTCATACCTCCACTAAAAACAATGAATGCTGCTGTGAGACAGCTTGAGGTTCACTCATGATCCATGTTGATGTTTGTCACACAAGCTCCGCGAAAGCTTCATTCATTCGGTGTTTTATCACACCATCTTGATGAAATTTTCAAAAGCGGTTGTGACAAAAAATTGGTGTTAAATTTATATGCTATGGATCCTGAACCATTCCAGACTAGAAACAAAAGCGAACTAGTGACCCGACACTCACCCAAATTTCGGGTCAATATGTCCACAGGGATGGAATGAAAGTCAGGTGCGTAATTGTTTCTTGCAGCAAATGCACCTACGAGCAGGCAACCTATGATCCGGACAACGCAATCCGCCATTTTCTAATAATCCGCCGAATCTAATAATAATTTTCATTCTAATTTTTGTTTTGCTTCTTTCGTTTGTCGCTGAGCGCCAGCTGATGGTGGCCTTCGCCTGCTGTGTGCTAATATTCATTTATATGTAAGATGTTTCATGACTCCTACGATGATCAAAAATACGTAAGACAGTAGTCTCATGAGATTCTGCGAAATTAGTTATGTCGAACTAGTTGTTGGTTATATACATGATAATGATTGGCGATTATCATATATCACATAATTGGGCTTTAAGGTGTAAACAATTAAATTGACTCCAAAATTTAAAAACCTCCTGATATTCAATTTTTCGGTACGTACAATATTAATATACATTTTTGGTTGAAAAAAATAAAAAAACATATAAAAATGTATTCCTTTAAAATTTAGGTATGAACCCAATGAGTTTCCTAATGTCCTGATTTTAACTATGCGGATATAGTAGTTTATTGTATTAAACGATTGACAGATGGGTAGATGATACAAAAAAAAAAAAAAAGGTTCACGGAACCGGATTCACGAAAGTTAATTCTTTAAGTAATTTTTTTTGTTAATGTTACATTATCATGAATCATCATCTAAATCTTTTCTAAGTAATATCCATACCATCATTTTAATGGCGATTTTCATTCCTCGATAGCACTCCGGATTGTGTTAAAACTGTTTGTAAGATTCGGGCAAAATAATTTATTTTTCAGTACTACCCAAGTCACTTGACTACTCTCTCAGTCATTTATTACTGAACTGATAAAACATGTCTATCAGTTTCAGTGAATCCTTCTGAAAATGAAAATGACTTATGAACTGGGTAATGAACTCTAAAGTCTCATGATTTCAAAATCAAATCAGCCTGGACAATGTTGAATGAACTAGCGGAAAAGCTTCCTGTACAGAATCGAGTTTACACATTCAAAAGCTCTCAAATAGAGTGAATGTGACTCGCACACTGAAGTAATTTTCAACAGATTTCATCAAGTGAAGATGATAAATCGCACCACTGATCTGAACACCCTAGAATACGTATATCTCTGGAAATACTTCATCAATGCGTGAAATATTGCGTAGACTGATGAACGTATGTCTGTTCATCGTGTAATATCAACTTTTGGTGATTCAACAAGATCGTAGATGGCGTCGAAAGAAGAGCAAGTGCGAAAAGCAATTGTGTGCGGTTGCAATGAAAATCCGGATCTGTCAGTAAGAAAACTTGCAAAAAAGCTTGAATTTCCTGCAAGCACTGTCCATAACGTTCTTAAAAATTTTGGTACACAATTGACAACCGCCAGCGAAACTGGGAGTGGAACAAAAACGGATCTCAGGACCACCAGAAGGACTCGCAGGTGAAGATAATATTGCAGAAAAGACCAGATCTTTCGGTACGTACTGTGGCTGGAAAAATAAAAATGTCTCCAACTTTCGTACATACTTCCAAGCAACGGTATAAAGTCGTTCAAGGTAAAATCTGTAACGAACTGTAATGATAAAAAGAAAGTTTTCCTGCTTGAGTGAATAATTAATAATTATTTATTCAAGCTATTTTGATAAAACATTAAAAACCCCTAAGATTCAGATATCTAGGTATGTTCTTTCCTGAGATAAATAGCATTGCTTTCGGATAGAATACTAACCGATGGACGTCAAACTGAAAATATATTTTCGTATATTAGCTTTCAGTCGTTTTGTAATCATGGATTTTGTACATGGATCAAATGTCGTAAATTGTAAGAAACATTCATATTGCTTCATTGCACCTTTTTGTATGATGCACGAAATGACTTTCGTGAAAACCAGCCAATCACTGCTTCTCTTTCATAGTACTCATGCGTGATGCTGTTGCTGCTTGGATGGACGGGAACTGGGAAGAAGAAACAATTATTACACATACGATATTTTAAATGAACCTCGATATTAGATATGAAAAATTTCAACACACTTATATAATCAAGAAAACTGTTGCGTCTTTTTTCTTGGCTTTCTGCACGAAACTTTTGGTCAAGTGCAGTTTTTTCGCGACATCCCGAACGGAACACTTTTTCTACTACTCAATTTCTTCCCATGTACAGTTAAATGTTCCCCAAAACGTTTTATGACACGAGACACTGTAGACTGGTGAATTTTCAAGATCTTTCGTCGGTTGTCGAGGTGCGTGTGCAAAATGTTCTTGCGCACTTGCTGTCCCTTCGACTCCATTTACGAAACTACGACCCATTTCACAATGAAACTCACGCAGTGTAAACAATATACGTTGAGGTCATTTCACCCCAAATTTCGTTGAAATCAACCCAAAGTGCGAAATGTTACAGCTTGTTGAAAGTGATGCAATTGAACTGTGGCACCCTTTAGAATACTTTTAAAACAAATTGAACATATATTTGTGGCCGGAACAAACAAAAGCTTACGATTGAAATGACCTTTATATATTTGCTTTGACGATAGTTTTTTTTCACGTGTAGTTTCTAACCACGGACCCAGTAACAGCTCTTCCCACAAATATAGGATCGAATCCCATCTCAGATACTTTAAAAAAAATGCTGGACAACTCCAAGTGGTTGCGTTTTGTTTTTCAACCACTTGAGTGACATTTCTTTTTATTTTGTAACAAAATTTTCGTAGCTCTGTGTATGGTTTGCGTTCTGTTCAATTCAATTCTATTTATCTGTGTGGGACACCGCGACATTTCCGGCCGAATGGATGCAGGGCGTCTTAGTAAAGGTCTCTAGGAAGGGGATCTAATTGTTTGCGACAATTAGCGAGGCTCCATGTTTCTGTGTATTGTTTTCAAAGTCCTGTGCAAAATTATCCTATACCGGATTCAGGGGAAGATCGACGCGACTCTCCGGTGGCAGTAGGCGGGATTCCGTGTCGGAAGATCTTGTGTGGACCATATTGTCACGCTCCAAATCATTCTGGAGCAGGTCAATGAATTCCAAGAGTCCCTCTTGGATCGAATCCCATCTCGGACACACTAAAAAAAACGACCAGAGAGACATTTCTTTTTAATTTGTAACAAAATATTCGTAGCTCTTTATATTGTTTTCGAACAATGCCCCAATATTTTTTCTGTAACAACAAATGCTTCGTGCTGTTGATGGGTGCGCGTGTGGCATTAATTACGAAGGAATCTTCTTCAAATGTAAAAATCAGTTTCGTTGCAGAAAACATCGAATTTGTTCCACTTTCGATTTTGTAATGTAAATTAAAATAAATTTTCAGTGTTGGTTTAAAATAAAAAGAAAACATAAAAATGCTGTCATAGGGGGATTTACCCATTCTTAGCAAGCTTAGCATAGTCCACTCTTTTATGAGTAGTTTTATAGCGCTGTGCACTCATATGACGTTTTTTTTTGTTTACATTAATTTACTCCGTGATCTTCTATTTATTACACTTGAAAGAAATATCCAGAATAGCTTGAATAAATAATAGCTTTTAACACGCCAAACTTCGGAAATTGGTGTAACCATTGTCAGCAGATCCATTTTCATAAACCTGTTGTATGAAAGATTGCAAACATTGTTGTTTGGCGCATTAAAGATTGCAAACAATTTCGTTGTGTACGCCTCCTTTGGCTTGCATAAAAACGAGGGGAAATTTTACGCGCCTGTTAAAATTCATTAATTTTTTTCTGTGTAGGCAACGAAAATAGCAGCATTTTCGAGTTCATGTGGCTGAATATATTTTGTGAA
>JASCZW010016227.1:0-19081 GCA_034211315.2 Aedes japonicus | reverse complement strand
TTTAAGTTGATTACAGCTTTTCAAGGATTTAAAAGTGTTAAACTAAAGATTGTACCCGAATTAACACGTACGTCCCCAACCCTCTGAAACAGAAAATTTTAAATTTAAAATTGATGATACTCCATCGTTAGTCATCGGATTTTTTTGCGGTTTTTTGCAATAGATCACAAACATATCTTAGTTTATAAATCTGCACTGGTTATTCCGAAAATTTCCGTAGTTTCGGATTCCAAGGTGGGAGTACTGGGGTAAGTACCTGTCCAGGGATGGTGGACAAAACATTTTTAGTAGCGAAACATGGCATGCGACACATCAAACTTCATGATTTTGAAAAACTATGTCATCAAAAGACATTTTAAAGATTTCTGACCATACTGGCCACTATAAGAGGCCCTGCAGGATCCGAGTTCCTCCGGAAAAGTGGTTATATTCAAATAGTTGCCAAAACCTGGCTAGCGACACATCAAACTTCATGATTTTACAAAACTAGGTCATCAAAAGACGTTTTGAGAATTTCCGGCCATACTGGTCACTTGAGGAGGCCCTGCAGGATCCGAATTCCTCCGGAAAAGTGGCCATATTCAAATCTTTTCCATAATCTGGCTTGCGACATATCAAACTTCATGATTTTGCAAAACTTGCTCTTCGGAGAACATTTTGAGATTGTTGGACCATACTGGCCACTTAGGGAAGCCCTGTTGGATCGGAATTCCTCCGGGAAAGTGGCCATATTCAAATCTTTTCTTAAACCTGGCTTGCGACACATCAAACTTCATGATTTTGCAAAACTAGGTCATCAGAAGACATTTTAAAGATTTCTGACCATACTGGCCACTTAAAAAGGCCCTGCAGGATCCGAGTTCCTCCGGAAAAGTGGCCATGTTCAAATCTTTTCCAAAACCTAGCTTGCGACGTATCAAACTTCAGGGTTTTGCAAAACTAGGTCATCAGAAGATGTTTTGAGAATTTCCAGCCATACTGGTCACTCTGGGAGGCCCTGCGGGATCCGAGTTCCTCCGGCAAAGTGGCCATATTCAAATCTTTTCCAAAACCTGGCTTGCGACACATCAAACTTCATGATTTTGCAAAACTTTTTCTTCAGAGGACATTCTGAGAGTGTTTGACCATACTGGCCACTTATAAAGCTCTTGCAGGATCCGTAGTTCCTCCCGGAAAAGTGGCCATATTCAAATCGATACCAAAACCTGGCTTGCGACGTATCAAGCTTCATGATTTTGCAAAACTTTGTCTTCGGAAGACATTTTGAGGGTGTCTGACCATGCTGGCCACTTAGGAAGGCCCTGCGGCATCCGAGTCCTTCCGGCAAAGAGGCCATATTCAAAAAAAATTCCAAAACCTGGCTATTTTTTTTTTGCTTATTCATTTTCCGTCGGCCTATTTCCTCACATGGTGACAATCACCGACGCCAGGGAGACGACTCCACCACCTGGACCCTACCTAACGACTCATGACTATGAACCGGGACCAACGGCTTTACTTCTCTTCCGAAGGAAGACGTGATCAAGATTTTTTCGCCTCAGAAAAACCACCGACGTCGACTGGGATTGAACCCAGACCCACTGGGGTGTCAGTAGCAGTCACGTTTACCACAACACCACCGACGCCGGCAGAAAGAAGAGCTTATGTCATAACAAATATTGTGGTTTTGCGGTTGAAACGGGATTTTCGTTGTTGTTTTTGTATTGTTCGATAGTGTGAATTATTTTTGTGCAAAATTTTAAATGACTTGAAATCTGATAAAACGAGCATCGTGGATCTGGATTCAGCCTGGTTGGAAAAGGATCTGATCCATATTGATCACAACACAAACTTTTGCAAAATCATTAAACTTGATATGTCACCAGCCAGGTTTTGGAAACGATTTCAATTTGGACACTTTTCCGGAAGAACTCGGATCCCGTAAGGCCACCCAAGTAGCCAGTATGGTCAGACACCCTAAGAATGTCCTCTGAAGACTAAGTTTTACAAAATCCTAAAGTTTGATGTGTCCCAAGCCAGGTTTCGGTAACGGTAACGAATTCCTGGAGGAATTAGAATTCCGCAAGGCCTCTTTATGTGTTCAGTATGGCCAGGAATCCTCAGAATGTCTTCTACAAACCCATTTTTGCAAAATCATACAGTTTGATGGGTCGCAAGCCAGGTTTTGGAAAAGATTTGGATATGACCACTTTTTCGGAGGAGCTCGGATCCTGCAGGGTCTCTCCAAGTGGCCAGTATGATCAAAAACTCTCAAAACGTCTTCTCATGACCTGGTTTTGCTAAATCCTGAAATTTGATGTGTCGCAAGCCAGGTTTGAAAATGGCCTCTTTTCCGTAGAAACTCGGATTCCGCAGGACCTTCCTAAGTAGCCAATGGGGTCAGACACCCTAAGAATGTCCTCCAAAGACCTAGTTTTGCAAAATCAGTGTAGCTATGTCGCAAGCCTGGTTTCGGTAACGATTGGCCTTTTTCCGGAAGAACTCGGATCTTGCAAGAGCTTCTTAAGTGGCCAATATAGTCAGGAATCCTAAAAATGTCCTCCATAGATAAAGTTTTGCGAAACCATGAAGTTTGATGTGTCGCAAGCCTGGTTTTAGAAAAAAAATGAATATGGCGTCTTTCCCGAAGGGACTCGGATTTCGCAGGGCCTCCCTCAGTGTCCAGTATGGTCCAACACCCTCAAAATGTCCTCCAAGGACCAATTTTTACAAAATCATGAAGTTTCATGCGTCGCAAGCCAGGTTTTAAAAAAGATTTGAATATGGCCACATTCCTGGAAGACCTCGGATTCCGCAGGGCCTTCCTAAGTGGCCAGTATGGTCAGATATTCTCAGAATGTCCTCCGAAGACAAAGTTTTGCAAAATCATGAAGTTTAATATGTTGCAAGCCTGGTTTCGGTCACGATTTGAATATGGCCTCTTTCCCGGAGGAACTCGGATCTCGCAAGAGCTTCTTAAGTGGCCTATATGGTCAGAAATCCTCAAAATGTCCTCCGAAGATAAAGTTTTGCAAAATCATGAAGTTTGATGTGTCGCAAGCCACGTTTTGGAAAAGATTTGAATATGGCCACTTTTCCGGAGGAACTCAGATCTCGTAGGGCCTCCCCAAGTGACGAGTATGGCCAGAAATTCTCAAAACGTCTTCTCATGACCTAGTTTTGCAAAACCCTGAAGTTTGATGTGTCGCAAGCCAGGTTTAAGAAAAGATTTGAATATGGCCGCTTTCCCCGAGGAACTCGGATTCCACAGGGCTTCTCAAAGTGGCCAGTATGGTCCAACAGTTTCAAAAAGTTCTTCGAAGAGCAAGTTTTGCAAAATCATGAAGTTTGATGTGTCGCAAGCCAGGTTTTGGAAAAGATTTGAATATGGCCACTTTTCCGGAGGAACTTGGATCCCCAGGCCCTTCCCAAGTGACAAGTATGGCCAGAAATTCTCCAAACGTCTTCTGATGACCTAGTTTTGCAAAACCCTGAAGTTTGATACGTCGCAAGCTAGGTTTTGGAAAAGATTTGAACATGGCCACTTTTCCGGAGGAACTCGGATCCTGCAGGGCCTTTTTAAGTGGCCAGTATGGTCAGAAATCTTTAAAATGTCTTCTGATGACCTAGTTTTGCAAAATCATGAAGTTTGATGTGTCGCAAGCCAGGTTTAAGAAAAGATTTGAATATGGCCACTTTCCCGGAGGAATTCAGATTCCACAGGGCTTTCCTAAGTGGCCAGTATGGTCCAACAATCTCAAAATGTTCTCCGAAGAGCAAGTTTTGCAAAATCATGAAGTTTGATATGTCGCAAGCCAGATTATGGAAAAGATTTGAATATGGCCACTTTTCCGGAGGAATTCGGATCCTGCAGGGCCTCCCCAAGTGACCAGTATGGCCAGAAATTCTCAAAACGTTTTTTGATGACCTAGTTTTGCAAAATCATGAAGTTTGATGTGTCGCTAGCCAGGTTTTGGCAACTATTTGAATATGGCCACTTTTCCGGAGGAACTCGAATCCTGCAGGGCCTCTTTTAGTGGCCAGTATGGTCAGAAATCTTTAAAATGTCTTTTTATGACATAGTTTTTCAAAATCATGAAGTTTGATGTGTCGCATGCCATGTTTCGCTACTAAAAATGTGTTGTCCACCATCCCTGGACAGGTACTTACCCCAGTACTCCCACCTTGGAATCCGAAACTACGGAAATTTTCGGAATAACCAGTGCAGATCTATAAATTAGGATATATTTGTGATCTATTGCAAAAAACCGCAAAAAAATCCGATGACTAACGATGGAGTATCATCAATTTAAAATTTAAAATTTTCTGTTTCAGAGGGGTTGGGGACGTACGTGTTAAGCAGGGAAGATCAGTTTGAAGTTTTGGAGCAAAATTGTCTTCTACAAAGTTGTTTCTAATAATAACACCCTTCTGAATGAAAACAAGGGTGGTGTGAGAAAATTTTACGCAACTTTGTTTGAATTACACTTTTTGTAGCTGTTGAAATGACTGAATTAGAGCATTTTTTTCTAATAAACAGTTATTTGGCTCTATGGGTTTTACTTAAATTTTTTTTAGCAAAGTTTTCTTGCCATTTATTCAAAAACAATAAAAGATACAACTTCTAATGTACTGAAATCGTCTCTATCGTATGTCAACCAAAAGTTAAAATGGTTATGGTTTTAAAAAATAGGCCTTTTTCAAATGTTGATCTCTCTGGTTGCGGCAAAAACAAGTTCTCAACAGCATTTGGAAGGTTTTGAATATTGCATATTATATCTGAAAACTGGAGAAAGGTAATAACCTTTCTCCAGTTTTCAGATATAATATGCAAATTTTTTAAATTGAGTAAAATATATATGAAATGGGCGTAATTTTATAAGAAAATCGTGAATTACTCGCTAATGGTAAACAATATCGGCAAGATTTATAATGTAGCAGGAGATGTTCGCTCATCACCATGAGACACCAAGAGTGGACAGTAATGTGTTGAAAGTTCCGTTAGTGTACGGTAGGTTGGAAATAGAATAGAAATATTGAAAATTTTGCGAAAGGCCATGGGTAAAGTAGTACTCGAAAGGTGAAAGGTTTTTAACGCTTATAACTCTCGTTCGACTAAACAGAATGGCTTCATTCATACACCATTTGATCATAAAAACTCACAAATTTTTTGCATTGAAATTTGAATGAAGTTCAATTAGTATAAGTAGCATAGGCGTAGCCAGAGGGGGGCAGAGGGGGGCCGTTGCCCCCCCCTAACTTTTGAATCAATTTTTAGAATTTTAATGTTTGCTTAAATTTTCTATTGTTTAGTGTTAATGTTTGATAGATTGCCCCTTTGCTTCAATGAAAAAACAAGAAGTTGCCTTGATTTTGTGACAAGAAAGTGTAAATAGCAAAGGCTTAAATTTTTATAACATATGATTATCAACGGGCGAGACGAAAAGACTCATATCTGAATTTCATAGACAAGACAGCATGCTAATCAGAGCGAAAAGTTGCAGTTGTTTTATCCTATTCAAAGATGTTATCCGTTACTATGAGCATGAGTAAGATAATAAACATGCTGCTACTCCGTTTTTGCCAGATGAGCTGTTATTAGACAGAGAACCACCAGACTGATGCTTGGGACTAGCATACATTCTCAATGTGAGAAAAAAACTGGTGATCTCAAACTTATGCAATAGCCACCGCCTGCCTCGCCCTAATGCTGGTCAAATAAGGGAAGATAATTCAAGCAAAACAATGCATTAGGTCCTAAGTTACATTGGAAGACTCCCCAAGTAACCACAAGCATTATATTATTGCACTTATTCAACCCAAAATTAACATCGGTAATGTGGGATCGCACCACTTCAACAGTTGTCAAGTAATGAAGCGTTAGATTAGCTAAGAATGTAGTGATGCATTACCATGCAATAATGCTACTTTAGCAATGTCTTATGGCATTACAAAAGATAAAGCATTAGTTCGATCTTAGTGGGGCCCTTTTCAGGTTTAATCCAACTTTAATGATGCACTAGACGTTATACATATGCCCTATATATGCATGCTATTACAGCCTCGTGGTTTCTTGGGTCTCTTTGTTGACTTTCTTTGCGTTCCTACGGCTATGTAAGAACATGTTCAACTATTTTCAACTTACACTACGGTAGTAATAAGTGTGATTACGGATCCAATACGTCAAAATCGTCAGCAAATCGTTTAATAGCCAAGCTATTAACCAAAGAGAAAGTCGACGAAGAGAATCTCTCAATGTTAGTTAGGACCTAATGCATTGTTCAGCTTGAATTGTATAAGAAGGGAAACACCAACGCGGTCCTTCGTTAAACTTGCGGTTATGTCCTAGATATAACCCACCTCTATTTTTTATATTAATACCTATTTCTGATTTGAACCTATTTAAACAAATAGTGCTATTGGAGCCAATCACAAAATGGGATAGTGGTTTATTTGCTCTAGGATATGGTACGGCGAGCATGGCAAACCAATATTATGGATCACAAGTAATTGTGAACCTCACCACCAAACCACCAGCCCGGTGAACCTCACATTTCACCAGGAATCATTTTTGTTGTTTATTTTTCTGTGCTCACTCGATTACTCACATCGCCGAATTATAGATAACCGAAACAATACAAATCGCGCCATGGCCGATAGCAAAATATCGTGTAATAAAGCATCGACACAACCTTTCACAGCCGATGCTCGAATCAAACTTTTTTTTAGCGTAAACTTTCATATTTTAAACTGTATTTAAATCCTATAGAAGCTTCTTAAGAACAATGTATGCGAATCCATTTAAATTTGTGATTTATGGATTTGGTAAAAGTAAGAGTGTGTAGACCCAGCAAACACAAAATCGTATATGATAGCGGATATAAGTACAAAGTGGAGGCGATATACGTTCATGCGTCCACTTGACTTCATGTAAAATGTACGTATATCGCCTCCACTTTTCATTCAGGTGCTATCATTACACCTATTTGTACAGTGCACGAGATGAATTTCATGAAGATCAACATATTGCTGCTTCTCTTCAATCGTACTCATACATGTTGGTATTGCTCCCGGTGTGCTCGAATCATTGATTTATTTTTATTTATTTTTTCAATTACATACTGGCTCTATAAAGAAGATCTGTCAGTCAATCATGCAACCACCAGAGTTTATTTTTTATTGATAACAAAATGATTCGTAGTAGTTTATATTGTTTTCATAAAATGCACGAATGTTCTCTCTGTGCCAATAAATGCTTCGTGTTTTAGACAGTTACGTGGGTGACATTGAGTACGAAGATAGTTACAAGAAAAGTACAAATCTATTTACAACGAATACAACGAATAGATTTGTTAGTCTTACCTTCGATTTCGTAATAAAA
The DNA here is from genome assembly GCA_034211315.2 of Aedes japonicus. Lineage (NCBI taxonomy): Eukaryota > Metazoa > Arthropoda > Insecta > Diptera > Culicidae > Aedes > Aedes japonicus. Next base: position 11,721 of record JASCZW010016227.1, on the reverse strand, counting down.
TCAAAATTTAATTTTCAGTGTGGGTGAGAGGGTGGAGGAAAAGAACATTTTTAGTTCAAACTGTTATCCTATACAAAAATCCAACACTACTGTAAAGTGAATATTTCGACACATGACAGTACCCGCTAGATTTTACCATGTTTGCTATTCAATGCGGTTTGATTTTGAAACATTTGAAAAACCTTAGGTTTTAAAAATCCTTTTTGTTGTTTTCTTAATTGCAGAACAAGCCTAGAATGGTTGAATTTTGTTGCCAAAATTTGACGGGTATTGTAGAGAAGATAATTCACCCGTCGTTCAGGCGGATTGTCACAAAAGAGGGCTCGATTCCTGCTCACGCCGGTGGAACTTGAAAATGTCCCTACTCGACTGGTCATTGTGTTGTCTGTTGTATAATGTAATGTGTTCAGTGTGTGCAACCGCTGGTTGAAGACGGTGTAATTCTCTCTCATTATCTCTCTCTCTCTCTCTCTCTCTCTCTAAAAAATATCTTGCCCCACCCTACTTGAAATCCTGGCTACGCCCATGATAAGTAGTTCAAATTTTCAATTCAAAATGGCCAACTTTTGCTCCCATACAAATTTGCATATCAAATGTTTGAAAAATTTGTTTTCCCTAGCACGGTCGTAGGAAACGGGTAGCGAATGTCTACTTCTTCTTCTTCAAAATAACCAAAATAACTTTCCTTTGTTGCAGGTATCTGATTTTTTTATTGTGGTCCGTCCCCTTTATTAAATTTGCTTCGTTCTGCATTTTCGTGAATCCCTTCTTTCTTGGTTATGCTACAACGCTAGGATACAGTGTTCGCAAGCAGCTTCATGCTGCCGGTTCGAACGAGGCCTTGCCCCCGACACAGTCCATTTGGTTGTGGTACAAAAACTAACTTTTTTATTTGCAGAAATAGACGTTTGCGCTCTTGAGCAAAGTTGTAGCGCAGAAAATTTCATGGAATTTTCATATATAATTTTTTTTTCATATAACAAATACGGCGTGAGCGTTCGAAACGTTTGGAGTCAGCATTAAAAAAGAAAATGTTCACCATAGATCCCGTATTTAATACAGGTTTATTTCACCGAAGAAGATTGAGAATGTTCTAGAGTGAAATTTTAGTTTACAACCAAATATCTTGCCGGAATCAGTTGCGTCCAATGGCTTGAAAATGCCTCCAGTATTTATCATAGCTGGATTAAATGTTAATACCGAGGTTTACACGAACATTTTGAAGAACCAAGTTCTGCCATGGATGAAAGCCAACTTCAGAGCACACCAACACGTCATTTTCCAAAAGGACGAAGCTCCGTGTCATACCTCAAAAAGGACTCAACCGTGGCTGAAGGAAAACTTGGAATTTTGGCCTCCTAGCAGCCCGGACTTGAATCCTTTGGATTACTCAATATGGGCATATGTTCAGGCTAAGGCCTGTGGACGTTCTCACCTCAGTGTTGGCACCCTAAAAGCTTCCATTGTCAAGGCATGGAACTCGATGACTGACTCATACATTGAGAAGGTAGGCTCTCGATTCCGTCCCCGTTTGGAGAAGGTGATCGAGAAAAATGGTGGACATATTGAATAATGGAATCATGAAAGGCTTAATAAACGATTCCCTAAATAAAATTATTATTTATATGGAGCGTAGACTTAGGTCAAAGACACCTCCACACCCACCTCCCCCACCCGAAAAGTCTACGTGGTTTATGAACAGCCCCAACGTGGTAATGGATAGCGGCATTGCAATCAACGAGTAGTTATCGGATTCAAGTAAATTTGTATTCGTAGAACGTCCTTTGAAGATTCCATATTGATTGTTATCAACCCTGTTTTTCATTTTATAGAGCAGTTTGTCATTAACTAATGCTTCAAAAAGGTTAGGAATGCATGAAATAATATCAATTTCACGGTATTGCGTACGTCAGGTTGTTTGCCGAGTTCAGATATTGGTACTAGATAGGAGCTCTTCCATGATTTAAAAAAATGTCGGATTCAAGCGACATATTTAAGAGTCACAACAATGGGGTGTTAATTTTTACGTCTTAAAGTGTTAAAAGTTAATTTTTACGTCTTAAAATACGGGTGGAAGGCCCTCTTCCGTTCGATACATCTCATTTATTCGATGCTTATCTAATGTCCATTACATTCAAGCAATTGACACTAACATCACTGGCCAAATAACTCTGAGAAGAAATCAACATATTCGCGATCACGATCGTTTTCCGAAGAGGTGGTATAGATTTATTGGAAAAAAGTTGAAAATAAGTTAAAAAATTCTCGTTTAGATGCATTTTTGATGGAAAATTGTACGATTTCAATTTAGTTTTCACGTACACGCAATAACGGAACGCTAGATTTGGCATAATTTAATGGGATATTTCATGTAAATTAAAGCACGATAACGCCCGAATCTAGTCTGTTGTATGAGAGATAAGGGAAGGTCCATTAATTATGTCACGCAGTAAGGGGGGAGGGGGGGTTTGGGAAAACGTGACGATCCATACAAAAAAAAAATTAAGATCCATACAAAAATCGTGACAAGGAAAAAAAGGGAGGGTTATCAATCGTCAGTTTTTGCGTGACGTATTAATGGATGTTCCCTAACGAAAATTGTTGTTTAGTGCATGAAAAATTGCTAATAATTTCGTTGTTTACACTTTCTTTGACTTGAAATTAAACGAGGAGATATTTTACACACCAGTTAAAATTCATAATTTTTTCCTGTGTAGCTAAAGCTACACTCAAAAAAATCGTCACGTCATTTCCACGTGGAGTTTTTCGTAACTTTCACCTGAAAACGTAACCAAACTTCAGTAAAATCAGGTGAACATTACGTGCCAGTGAAATGTACGTGAAAAATCACGTAACATTTAGGTGATTTTCACGTAGAACGTGTAGTTACGTGGAAATCACGTAGCTTCTACGTGAATTACACGTACTTATTACTGGTTTTGGCAGTGGAAGAAAATTACGTGCGTTTCACGTGGAAACAACGTGACGATTTTTTTGAGTGTAAACTTCTTGGGCAAGATTTTATTTCACGTTCAGTTTTTGAATATAATCTTCCAAAGAAAAGTTAATAGCTACATATAGTGTATCGTAAATGTTTAAATAGTTGATTATTGTTATTATTCAGATTATGGTTAATACTATGCTTTTTATAAATTGCGGTTTCTTATTTTTTTATTTCTTGGTTTTACCAAACCGGATTCTTTGAATTGTTTTGTCGCCTTTTTTCAAAGGTTCGTGTTCATGTACAGTCACCGCCAAAATAAAGTGCCCACTTTTCTCATGAACACGCCTCATCTCTGAAGTCATTGAAAAACTCATTATATAGTATTCATATATTTTTCTAAGCATGATAATATTATTATTTTTAAGATGCATGTGTATTTTTGCAATGGATAATACACATTTTTGCAAAATTATTTTTTGAATCATACGTGGTGTAAATTTGGTTTGTCATAATAAAGTGCCCAATTGAAAATATATTATGTGTATGTAATTTTTACATCCAAACGCCCCTCGTATTCAATTTTTTTTGACGTTTCCAAGTGTTTGTTGATCTTCTTACGGATTTCAGTTGTCGGTCAGAAAGATTCTGTGCGAGTTATCTAAATAACCATGGATTATACGGTGGCAGGCAAAACTATTCCCTTGCAGATCCGAAAATGTGCTATTCGTGACATCGAGAAAGGTGAATCGCATCGCAGAATTGGTGAAAAGTATGGATACAGTAAAGCAGCGGTTACCCAACTTTTTGCAAAATACAAAACCTATGGTTCAGTAGCTGATCGCCCAGGAAGGGGAAGAAAACGTAGAACAGATTCCCGAACAGATGCGAGAATCATTCGAAAAATTAAGAAAAATCCGAAGTTTACCGTCAGGGAGATCAAAGAAGTGATTCAACAATCGATCTTGGACAGTACTCTACGCAGAAGGATCAAAGTCAAAAAAGCGAAACGACTCAAATTTGCTCGGGAAGATGCTGATACAGCTTTAGAATATTGGAAGACTGTTTTGTGGACTGATGAGTCCAAATTCGAGTTGTTCAACAGCAAAAAACGAGCTCGTGTATGGCGTAGACTTGGAGAGGCGCTTCATGATCGACATACCCAGGGCACAGTTAAGCATGGCGGAGGGAATGTGATGGTGTGGGGGTATTTTTGTTGGGTGGGTGTTGGTGCTTTGGTAAAAATCGATGGTATTATGACAGCAGATTCCTATATCGACATATTGCGTGAGAATTTGGAGGCTTCGTTGGATAAAACAAATTTGTATTCCAGCAAGATAATGACCCAAAACATACCACGAAGAAGTCAAAGGCATTCTTCTGTTCCTGCCGTATTAAACCTATGGAATGGCCCCCAAAGAGTCCAGATCTGAATCCAATAAAGAAACTGTGGGCCATCTTGGATTCACGAGTTGATAAGGCAGGAGTTACCAACAAACATAACTATTTTCAAGCTCTTAGGAACGCCTGGGAAGATCTTGACCCACAACACCTGAAGAATCTGGTGGAGAGTATGCCGAAACGTGTGCAAAAACTGTTGAAAGCCAAGGGAGGATACATCAACTACTGATCACTCAACAGACCGGATCTACAACTTGTTTTTTTTTTTTTTAGATAAGAAGTGGGCACTTTATTTTGACTTGCCTAATTTCTACTATAGTTTGATCTTTCTTGAAGAAAAAAAAATGAACTTGCAGGACAAGTGTTTTTTTATGTACCTGAAAAGAAAAGAACATTATAAATATGCCATCAAAACAACAAAACTTAGAATCATTCACTTATTTTACAGTTTGCTGCACAAAAAGGATAAACTGGGGTAGGTGGGCCCTTTTTTCTGGCGGTGCCTAATTATACAGTCAAATACAAAATACAAATAGTAAATTATTATTATAGTAAAGACATTTACTGACGTTTTTATATTTTCCTCGTCTTCAAAAATTGGTTGCCAGCCTATTCTGCTACACAGATAAAAATAATGAATTTGAACCTGAGCATAAAATTATCCTTCGTTTAAATAAGAGACAAAGGAAGCGTAAACAAATGAAATTGTTTGCTATCTTTTATGCGCCTTACAGCATTGCTTGCAATCTTTCATACAACACACTTTATTCAGGCGCTATCTGGCTTTACACGATGCCCACGATGTAGCTGAGGAGGTCTCCGGATCCATCCAGTTTGGTGAGCGCGCTGCGTCGCTGAAATTGAATCGGCGGTCTAGAAAACCGATTTTTCGCTGCTGCAAGAAGCTCTCTATCAGGGAAAAGTTGGTTAATTTTGTGATTGTTACTGTAGTTTTTGATTTGTCTTGCTGTGATTATTACTGCTGAATCCGCAGTTTTTTCAGGCTCCAAGCTTTTCCAAGCTGATCCAACTGGCCCAATTTTGTAATCAGGTTTCCAAACCTTCCTTGTAACTAGCAATCGCCTGAGTCAACGGTCACTTTGTTGTTGGTTTCATTTGATTCTATGGCCAGGCTAGCGACGGATGCACAGCATTTTGTGCTGCCAGAAAATTAGATGATACTGTCTTCAACTCATTAATAATATCGAATTCCAACATTGGATTGTTAAGCAGAGGAGAAGCCAAGTCCATGGTGTGACTTGAAAATTCGTTTACCTCGTCATTTCAACTTTTCAAGCTTTTTGATATATTAACTGTTATAAATTCTAGCAACTTGTTGATATTTTTTTTCGGATGAATGGCATGTATTTTTATGAACACAAACTAGCTAGTTATTTGATAATCCATTGATGTTGAATTTATTGGAATTCAAGGAATGATATCAAGTATTATGTGCAGTCAAACGAACAAAATTTAATTAGTGAGAGCACAATGTTTAAAACTCATATATTTTGTATCAACCATCAAAACTTTCCATTGACTTCCTAATACAGATTACATATTGCTATTCTCAGAACCGAAATCAACAACACACACGAAACCTTACAACTATATTAACAATATGGTGTAATCAGCAGTGCTAGGAAAATAGGGGTCATTGTTACGATTAAATTCGTTTGATGCGGCTGCTGTCTAAAAACAATTCAAATGCATTCAGTCATGTCACAATCAACGGGATTCGTTTCATGGCCAAACCAATGCCAAAACCTCATGCCGTGGCGAACTGGGTGGATATTATCAGAATGGGTCAACCCTTTTCGTTGCCTTTGTTGCACTGATGAAGCAATTTTCAAACAAAATAACTTTCAATCATTGGAAGCGGCATATGTACCACCTTCCGATTTACCAGCGTTTCGTATACAAACAAACAAAAACCCTAGAAGTGGAATTTCTTCTCTCTGTCGGAATGCCAATCAAATCCCGCAAAGCCATAATTTGATTTACTGGTGCTGGGAATTTAATTTCGATTACAAGAGCTTCATTGGGTTTGATTAGCCGTCCTCGATTTTTCTTTATCGGTGGAGAGCGAAAAAAAAAACAAAACCCCTCCCTTCAACCTAAATCCAATCGTTGCACCATTACAAGAATGCCTTCACTCTAGGGTGCTTGTCCGGTTAACGAAGCGTGAAACATCCTCTCCGTCGTCAGTTGGCCCCTGTTTTTCCCTCCTGTATAGCATCCACCAGATTCCTTCCTCAGAAACCCGAAATGGGTGGCGTAATTTAAATTTATGCAGCTCAGTGCATTCACAATTACCCACCGGCAGCAGCGGGGTTGAATCGGGCTGCAGCAATGCAACAACGTTTGGGGCGCATAAGCAGAATCGAGGACGGGAAAAAAGGCGACCGAGAGTGCTTTCACCCTCGCTTGTGCCATCCAACGCAGTAGGTCGCCGGTTGCCGGACGGTTGGCCAAGTGTAAAATGAAAGAGCACTTTCCTGATGGTGGGAATCGAGCAGGGAAAAATAGCACTCGGCGGATCACGTTTGTCGATTATTGTTCTTATGAGTGTAATTGTGAGGAAAATTTTAAAACTGTGCTTTTTTGTTAGAAAGTTGAGTAATTTCTCGAGTCAAGTTTTCAGCTTAAACGAAGAATGATTAATTTAAAAGGATAAATTTTTTGAAAAGTTCAAAAGTGACAACTAGGTGGATCTATTCGATTTTTTTCGAGCTCCGCCGTCTCTTTGGCAAGGATTGTTTCACAAGTTGCATTTCCTTCCTATTTTCGTTCAAAGTTTTGACCGACTTCTGTCGATGATTGTGGCTCTTGAACGAAACGTTAGATTTTGTCACATGTATTCATATTGTCCCATTCTATGGAGAAAAAAAGTTATCTGGTGGAATTTGCAGTGCTTCGTTTTAGATGCATTTTGGAGCATTGAAAAAAACCAAACAAAACGAATGAACAGTGGTGGACTTTGCTCGTGAAACGTTGCGATACTGATCCCCACCAGTATGATTAATGGTTGCGAATCAAAACAAACCAAAAAAGAAGAGAGTTCCTCTCCCATGTGCGTATCAAAACAGAGTGCATACAAACTACCACTATCAGTGGGTATCACAAAGCTATCAGTGGTACATGAGCGCTTTCCAAACGTCACCTTTTTGCCTGTTGAGGTGACGGATTCGTCCGTACCTCAACCTACCCCGCAGTGGGATGTTAGTCAAAAGGGTGACTTCCTTGGTTCGAGTACTACTGTACCCATGCCCTTTCGCTCAATTTTCAATACAACTGTTCTATTTCCAACCTACTGTACACTGACGGAACTTTCAACACTTTCTCTTCATATCTTTCATTCAAGCAAAAAACATTACTGTCCACACTTGGTGCCTTATGGTGATGAGCGAACATCTCCTTCTACATCATGATCATTCTGTTAAATGGAACCGCATGCAGGGCAAGACCCACGCAAGGATGGTGGCTTCCTACATACATACATAAGGCTTGCTTCAATTAGAATTGGAACAAACTTTTGCTCATATTGTGGCGCTTCTGGTGGACGGATTTGGAAGTTTTTGGCGCCCACGTGTTGGGAGTTTTGTCAGCTTCACGTATGTATTTTTGACATTCCGCAAATCGACTGTACTTTGTAAACAATCAACATGGAAGCCGAAAGAAGGGAAAAAATTGTGCACAGTTATTTGAAAAATCCATTGCGGTCTGCATCTAGGCTATCATAACAGCTGAAATTGCCCAGAAATACCGTATGGCGCGTTATCAAACGGTATAAAGAAACATTGACGACGATTCGGAAGCCTCAAGCCAATCGTCGGAGTGGAACTGTCGACCGGAAAATGCGTGGTAAGATTTTGAAGACGATTAAGAGGAATCCCAATCTGTCGGACCGTGATTTGGCCAGAAAATTCGGTGCTGCCCATAGTACCGTGAGGAGAACTCGACTCCGGGAAGGAACCAAGTCGTATCGAGCTAGCAAACAGCCAAATTGGACCATAAAACAGAATAGTGTGGCCAAAATCCGTGCTCGGAAGCTATACGACCAGGTGCTGACCAAGTTCGACGGGTGTCTTCTGATGGACGATGAAACCTATGTCAAGGCTGACTTCGGGCAAATCCCAGGTCAAAAATTTTACTTGGCAACGGCTCGGGGGATGTTCCAGCCAAATTTAAATTTGTTTTTGCCGACAAATTTGCACGAAAATTCATGATTTGGCAGGGCATTTGCAGCTGTGGCAAAAAACGAAAGTTTTCGTTACAAATAAGACAACGACGTCGGAACTATACCAAAAGAATGTCTCCAAAAACGAATTTTGCCGTTCATTCGATCCCACGACCATCCCGTAATGTTTTGGCCAGATTTGGCAAGCTGTCATTACAGCAAAGTCGTCGCAGAGAAAGGGGTCCAGGTTGTTCCGAAAAACCTTAACCCACCCAACTGCCCCCAGTTCCGCCCTATTGAGAAATACTGGGCAATCATGAAGAGGAGACTCACGGCAAAGGGAAAGGTTGTCAAAGACATCAATCAGATGAAGACCTGGTGGAATAAGATAGCTAAAACGATGGACGAAGAAGGTGTGTGCCGCCTAATGAGCCGTGTTACAGGAAAAATTCGAGAATTCGAAACCGTGACGAATAATTTTATCCGTATTTTTTCTTAAAAGTATGAAGAAAACGCTACATTTGTATAAAAAAGATCTTGAATTCAATAATAAATAACTTAAAATACAGGCAATTGTTTTTGTTCCAATTCTATCTGAAGCAAGCTTTACATACATAAATACAAAAGGTAGAACATAAATAGAAAATTTTGTTTCGATTCATTCGGATGAAACTATACTTTAAACAATTAGGGTTTGGAACTGTGATCTGTTCCTTCAAATAGCGTCTGCCCTAAATAAACAGACAAAAGTTCGTCCTAAGTTATGAATTTAAAGGGTGTCTCACATCAAATTGCATCACGGAGAAAAACGCTGTAGAAAATTACCCACTGGGTATTTTCTTTTGAAAGTTTGAGTAGAAGTAGTTTAGAGTGTTTTTTGTTGTACTGTCAGCTGCCAGTTTTTTGAAAATTGGAATGGTGTCTCCTAAAAACCAACGTCGAAAATTGATTTTGCGCGAGCAGTTGACATATCCTCAACTCTCTCATCGGGACCTCGGAAAACAACTCGGAATCGTGCAGTCAACGGTGAGCCATGTAAACGTGATTATAAACCTCTGAGCATCGAACGAAAGAAGAAATGCGGCCAGATTGAATGTTCTATTAGTGATCAGGATCACAAGCGTTTAAGCGGAATCCCAATGCTTTGGTCAGGGATGTGGCCAAAAAGTTGAATCCGACCAAGTATTTCGTTTAGCGATCCAAGGGCCTGGAAGGACTGCATACGTACAAAGTGCAGCAGGCTTCAAATTGTGACAAATGGCAAAATGCGGTGGGAAAGTCACGGGCTCGGAAACTGTACACCCAGATGCTGACGATGGATGATGAGACTTACGTCAAGGCAGACTTCCGGCAGCTTCCGGGGCAACAGTTCTCCGCTCAGCACAAATTTGATGTTTCGGAGGAAGTAAGGAAGCTGATACTTTCAAAGTCCACCCCCTCCACACGTCAGCGCACCGGAACAAGCAGGTTCTACGGAAGCCTCTCAAGGAGGTCAAATCTAAGGAAGCCATGAAGAAAAAGTGGGTTTCCGTACGGAAAAAGCTGCAGCCAGATGTTGTTTTTTTTTAACGGGATGGAAAATCTGCTCACAGACTCCTGAAGAACTCAGGGTGTGGGGATGAGGGTTGCCACTAAAAACCCACCCGTGCCTCTAGCCTTCGCTCCCCCCCCCACCCTCGGGACCACCTTTCTCATTACTTCGGGGAGGGGGCTATTATGCGTTAATCACCCGCTTATGTCTAACTACTTAGGGCTTTAGTAGTTAATTGATCCCTCTGGTCTGTCGCTGGTCGCTGAAGCTCTAAGACAATCTGAGAGGCCACCGTTTTCACCGCGTCCCAAGTATTCTGTTCTTGACACATTCTCTGGACAAGATTGTCCGAAGTCGAGTCCCAACCGCTCACGGCCGTCATGCCGTTTCTCTCGTCGTTGAAGCGAGGACAAACGAAGAACATATGTTTTGCAGTTTCGTCCACTTCTACACTCGTTACGCGCTGAGGACTCGGTGTGCCCGTACTTTGGCAGATAATGTCTGATGCGGCCATGACCTGACAGTATTTGTGTTAAGTGCAAGGTTACTTCACCATGACGCCGTTCGACCCATCCAAAATGTTCCAGTTGTTCCACTTCCTCTGCCACCTCGCCATCGATGTAACTCTGGTGGTCTTGCGAATACCTCTTGTGCCCATTTGCTCGAAGCACTCTGTATCCTTTTTTATTGTGATACCAATGGGCCGCTAAAACACATACCGCGTCGTATGACACTGTGGGGTATGCGCTGACCATTCTCTAGGAGACACAGACACATAAGCCACAGATACATTAGCCTGTGAGTACTTTCAAGCCGAGGTAGCTCTTAGTACTCAGGGCGGTGGCCCACGCCAGCCCGCTATACTTCTTTATAGACAAGGTGACGTTTGCCAGGAGCCTGCGCTTGCTCCTCTGTACCGCTTATCTATTCGACATTATGCGGAATAATACCGATATAGCCATAGAGGCTTTTTTGCAGCCGTAGTCGATGTGACTGGTGAATGACAACTTATCGTCGATGATGACCCCCAGGTACCTCCGATTCGATTGTGCAGTTAGCTGCACTGGCCGTCGCATGTTGCTCCGATTTTCGGTTGTTAACAACCGTGACCTTGGTCTTGGGGTGAGCTAGCTCCAGTTTCCTTTAGCCAATGGAGTGCGTCATCTGAAAACCCGTGATTCACCTCGTTTGGAAATTCAAGCCGTAGTACCTCATCGTACATCGTGTTCCATAGCACCGGACCCAGAATCGAACCTTGCGGGACGCCTGCGGTGATGTGAACACGTTTCTGGCTTACCTCTGTGTTGTACACGAGCACGGAAATACCTAACTATAAATTAGAAGAAATACCTTCCCAGAATCTTGTACATGTATCCCGAAACGTGAAGACGTTAAAGCGAGTCAGCGACAGCTACCCAATTGGCGCTACTGAGCGCGTTTCACACGTCAAGGTTGACCACAGCACAGTAGCGGACACCTCGCCTCTTGCGCTGGATTGCCACTTCGGCCGTCTTGGTGACAGACAGAATTGTATCCACCGTCGACTTCCTTTGCGGAAGCCGAACTGGTTTTTTAGACAGACCGCCTATACCCTCCGTGTATTTGGTTAGTCTGTTAAGAATAACCCTTTTCGAGCACTTTACCCACTGTATCCAACAGGCATATAGG
>JASCZW010016226.1:0-19075 GCA_034211315.2 Aedes japonicus | reverse complement strand
ACGTTGAATGCAGCTCGTCGACCAATTTTATTCGCCAAAAATGTATATTGAGGCTGGTTTTCAACAACTCGTCCTACGCTGCCACCTAAAATAAATCTTCTATTGATCTTCAGGCTTCAAGAATTCCAAACTATACATTTATTGGTCTCGCCAGTTTCGATGAAAGCCTTCCGGATATAGAACGACAGCACCTCGCACTTCGCGACTAAACCTAATCTCGGCAATAAAAAATCTGCAAGGAAGATCTGCATAGCGCATTTGGGAACTGAGAACAACATATTTTTTGACAAGCTTGGTATAAATTTCAGCTTTCTCAATGTACCTGTGGGCTTCATGGTCCATAAATGAGGCCTAAATTCATGGAAGAAACATCGTTGAAAATTTGAAAGTCGTAAACGATCACACTGCGCAAGAGCCATCAGGCTGATTGAGTTTATAATGGTAACATAAATCAATACGAAAACCACTCAAACCTTATTGTGAACGTGAATTTTCATAACCAAAACTTGCTAATTTGAAGAAAAGTACTAAAAGTTAATCAGTATTCGACATGACATGTAATTTTATGAGTCCCCAATATTAATCAATATATAAATACGTTTAAATATGTTCCAAGATGTGTACTCTCAATTATAGATCATTCTCTCTCTCTCTCTCTCTCTCTCTCTCTCTAAATCTCCTTCCTTCTCTCGCCTCTCTTCTCTCTCTGCTTTTTTCAGTATATAATTTTGTCATTATAGATGTACAGCAAAGACGTTGCTTTCGATAGTTCAAATATGTTAGCGTAAGTGCAAACACACATTCATTGTTGAGCCTTATATCTCAAAAGTGTTGAGAGATACCGCAAAACAGACAAAATTGTACGTGTTTACTAATAGATGCACCTGTTTGGGGCGATATTAGCTACCGTTCGACATTTTGCACGCTTCGGCCCATTTCGGCACTCTAAACGCTTAACGAAAAAATCCCAAATTTTAGTATGTCATCTGATAAACCTAAAGATCATTTTCCACCTGGAAAACATGTGCCCGATTATTTTTTTCAAATAAGCCCCACCCTAAGCTGGCAGTATAAATGGAGGAAAGGAGATTTGGGGCGATGGTAATAGTCGATCAACCCAAAGAATCCTTCGTTTGAGGGAATGGATGTGGGTCAAGTCTTCATTCGTGTGATGTCTCATATCCAATCATTATTCTTTGAACGTTCCTTTATGCCGAGATGGGCTGAGCGACAGCAATCTCTGTGAATGTGGCAAGGTACCAGGACGCAGATCACAATGTTTGGTCATGTGCTGAGCATCGTGGAGTCAGATCTAAGCCTCATGATTACCTTCAGACTCCAGGTATACGACCCAATGTACCGGTTCGAGATATTTTGGCTGTACGTGATCTGGAGTTTATGACATTGAGCCCCCTACAAAAAGACAGCTGCTGAAGTGCTTGATGCCGCTATTTGATCCACTGGGTTTACTAGGCCTCTGCGTTGTACATGGGAAGATTTTGTAACAGGACGTATGGAGAGCAGGCGTCCAGTGGGGTGAAAAGGTAGGTCTACATCGGAGATGGAAAATGTGGAAAGTCCTGTTTAAAAATATTCGCAACCTGAAAATCCTCTATAAATTAGAAGAAAAATTAGTAATCTCCATTTAATTCCAACTACCTATGCTTATCTTCGACAGATACGCGTATTTCGTCTACAATGTGCAGACTTCTTCAGTGTCTCGTACTAATAACTCGACTGAAAGAAAACCTTCGCCACCTGCCGTATATATACTATTTTCTAAATACAAAACGTTTACCTATCATTATGTTGTTTATACCTATCTTATTATTAGTTTGTTTATACCTATCCTGAGTCAAAAACAAGTGTACTTAATATCTAACTCGCTTCTTTCTCATCTATACCTAACATACTTATTGTGTAGCAGCGGGTGCTCCGCTTCGTCGGGTTTGATGTCGTTTGGGTAGTAAGTTGAAGAGCCATGTGTAACCGTTGCCTTGGCCTTTGTTTAGTGACCCACAAACACCCAAAGAGTCATCCCATACACTTCAAATCACTCTTTTCAGCACAAAATGGCCACTTTCCACCACATGATCCACCGGATGTTGACCCTTCCTCTCAATAAAACTGGAAAAGCCAAAGAATTAGCATATATCTTCGAAACTGCCAGACTCAATGAGTACGAAAAGAGGACAATTCAAGCGATCATCAACAAAAAGGAAAAACATCTTCATAGGAAATCACTAACAACCCTCTCAGACTCACCTGAACCCCTAAAACGTGTATCCGTCCCCTTCGATAAAGACATTACACAAAAGCTTAAACCCCGACTTAGGGAATTTGGCTTAGACTTAGTTTTTTCTAGTAGGCACAACCAATTAGCATCGATGTTAGGCTCCACCAAAGATTCAGTAGACACATTAGGCAGAGCAGGGGTATACAGAATCAAGTGTAAACACTGCAGCAAAATATATGTAGGTCAAGGATTGAAAATCCTCGCTGTTACTTTTCTGGCGCTATCAAGGAACAGTACAAGGGTCTTCAACTTCAAGTCATTGTTGATGCTAGCGAATCTGTTTACTGTGCGGCAGCGTATTTTTGGACGTTGAGCCCTGTGCTCGTCGCAGCGAAAACGAAGGTGAGCCCACTGAAGCCACAATCAATCCCCCGCTTAGAACTACAAGCTGCAGTTCTTGGAGCTTGATTATCGCAGTTTGTTGAGGACAGTCACACACAGCATATTATAAAGAAGGTGTTCTGGAGCGATTCTGCAACCATCCTTTCCTGGCTACGGGCTGAGCCACAGGCGATACAAGATGTTCGTTACGTGCCGAATTGGGGAATTGTTGACGACAACTGAGGTTGAAAACTGGCGCTGGGAGCCTTCCAAGCAGAATCATGCTTATATTGCAACGAAGTGGGGAAATGGCCCAGATCTATCGGCTGAAAGTGTCTGGTTCGTAGGTCCTGCATTTCTACAGTTACCAGCGACCAAATGGCCTAAGCAGCGAACATCTCTACAACCGACAGAAGAAGAAGTACGTACCTGCTATTCCCACGAAAGGATATGGCTCCCAGGACGCCTGGTACAACTTGAGCGGTTTTCTCAACTGAGCCCAGCTATTCGCGTTCTCGCATATGTTTACCGCTTTGCTGGTAATCTTAAACTAAAGTTAGCCGAGCAGAAACGAGTCGAAGGCCCACTATCATCCGAAGAACTTCAGTGGCAACACTTTTCAGACGAGATGGTACTCATGAAACGCACCCATTCAAAGCCAAGGAACGACCAGGTACCGTTAGACAAAAGCAGCACTCTTCACCAGCTATGTCCATTTCTGGATGAAGAAGGCATCCTTCGAGTAGAAAGCAGAATCGTTGCAGCTCCAAATATTAAACGGGATACAAAATTTTCAGTAGTTCTCCCTGCGAAACATACTTTCATCACGCTGTTATTGGATAGCTACCACCGTAGATACCTACACGGTTATTCGGAAACCGTAGTAAACGAGGTTCTCCAGCGATTCTTCATTCCAAGGTTGAGAACAGCAGTAAACAACGTTGCAAATCGGTGTCAATGGTGCTGAGTGTATAAGTTGTCACCGAAGATACCTCGCATGGCATATATTCGGATAATGGCACAAACTGCCAGGGTGCCGCTAGGTTGCTGAAGGAGTTAGCCACTACGTATACTGGCACCACAACTAAGTGGGTATTCAACCATCTCCGCACATGGGTGGGGCGTGGGAGAGGATGGTCCGTTCCATCAAAGCTGCCGTAGAGGTAGCATACAACAACAACCGTAGGCTAGACCACGAAGTGTTGGACACGTTTCTGGTTGAAGCTTGTGCGATTGTTAACAGGTGTCCACTGACCTATCTGCCTCTTAATTCAGAGGAGTGTGAGGCGCTCACACTGAACCACATCCTGTTAGGAAACACGAGTGGTGTTCGTCAGCCAGTGGTCGAAGCAACGGAGACTACTGAAGCTCTTTGCTCATCGTGGAGCCAAGTACAACAGCAACTTGATATATTTTGGAAGAGGTGGACTATCGAGTACCTCCCGACGTTGACCAAGTGACCACAAAGGTGTGGTGAAGTGGAACCTATAACAGAAGGACAGTTAGTACTGGTGGTTGGCGAAGGCAAACGGAACGAATGAGTTAGAGGTCGGCTTGTCCAAGCGATTCAAGGTGCGGATGAGAGGATTCGTCAAGCTGTAATAAAGGGTGATACGGTCAAAATTTGGTCAAGGGAAAACGCGTGTAAATTGGTGAAATCGTTTATTTAAAAAATCAAATTAAATTTCTTTTCAAGTTCAATTAGCATAAAATTCAGGAAAAATATTCAGTTAGGCTTCCGCTTTTCCAAATCCGAATTGCCGGGCCTTACGCTTGACCCTGCCATCAGATTTTGTACAGCCACCTTGTCCACCTTCTTCGCCGCAGAAAGCCAGTTTGCCTTGAACTGCTGCTCGTCCTAGCAGTTTTTTTTGGTCTTCTTTAGGTTCCGCTTGACAATAGCCCAGTATTTCTCAATTGGGCGGAGCTCTGGCGTGTTGGGAGGGTTCTTGTCCTTGGGAACCACCTGCACGTTGTTGGCGGCGTACCACTCCATGGCCTTTTACCGTAATGGCAAGATGCCAAATCCGGCCAAAACAGTACGGAACAACCGTGTTTCTTCAGGAAAGGCAGCAGACGTTTATTCAAACACTCTTTCACGTAAATTTCTTGGTTGACAGTCCTGGAAGCTATGAAAATGCTGCTTTTCAAGCCACAGGTACAGATGGCTTGCCAAACCAGATATTTCTTTGTGAACTTTGACAGTTTCGTGTGCTTGAAAATATCTGCTACCTTTCCCTTCCTTTTGCCGTATAAAACTCCTGTCCCGGAAGCTGCTTGTAGTCGGCTTTGACGTAGGTTTCGTCGTCCATTACCACGCAGTCAAACTTCGTCAGCATCGTCGTGTACAGCCTCCGGGATCGCGCTTTGGTCGTCGTATTTTGTGTATCATCGCGATTTGGAGTCACTACCTTCTTGTAAGTCGATAGTCCGGCTCGTTTTTTGGCTCGATGCACGGTTGTAGACGATACACCCAGCTTATTTGCGGCATCTCGGAGAGATAGGTTAGGGTTTCGCTTGAAACTACCGGCAACTCTCTTTGTCGTCTCAGCGGCTTCCGGTTTTCGATTTCCCCGATCCAGACTTCCTGGCTGTCGACAAACGTTCCCCAAACACTTTAATTACATTTGTAACGGTTGATTTGGCAACTTTTAGCGATTTTGCCAACTTTGCGTGCAAGTAGCTCGGATTTTCGCGATGCGCGAGCAAAATTTTTATACGCTGCTCTTCTTGCTTGGACGGCATTTTGACAACTGAAGAGTGAATTCCAAAATCAAAATAGGAGCAACATTCTACACACACACACCTTCAAAATGAGGGGTGTTCAGGTTTTTTAAATGCAAAATTGAAAGAAATACGTCAAGTTGATATTGACCAGATTTTGACCGTATCACCCTTTACAGTGTTTACTTTTACTGAAGGAATACTCAAGAGGGACAAAAAGAAGTTATAAAAGGTACCTTGTTTTACAGTATTCACTTTTGGCTCCTTGCCTCCAAGATTTGCTTCGATTGCTCGTGCTGTTGCACTGCAGAATATCTAACGTTATTTAATAATTTCAAAAGATTTAATAATATCTGTAAAATTTCTATAAATTTTGAAAAACAAGAACATGAAAGCTAGAACAAAATACATAGTCACAATTAATTGAAAACGCTCTGAGAACTTTCTGAGTCAGTGATTTAAAATTAATATTACAATTAACACAGTGTACTTTGGCTTTTTCATCGAAAAAAAGGGACAAACTGACAAACATTAAAAATATATAATAAAACATTGAAAATTCTAAAGAGAAAATACATTCAAAAAAGAAGGGCTCTCCTGTATACGCCTATATTCCTTTGCTTAACCCTACGCAAACTTGGTGGTAAAATTTGTAATGGTATTCTCGTGGAAGGAATTTCGTGCGATGAATCTTACAAAGTAGTTGATAAAACTTGTTCCTCAAAATAGAATTCTGCAGAAATGGCAACGGATGTTTTTGGGATATTAATAATTGTAACTTTAAATATCTGTAATTTTCAAAACATATATCTGTTACTCATTCTATGTTCCTACAATGCCGCAGAATTTTTTTTTCTTTTCAGTAAGTACGCAAATAAAAATAATTTGTTCTAATAGGCGCGTAAAATTTCCCCTCGCTTAATTCCAAGCCAAAGAAAGTGTAAACAACGAAATTGATTGCAATATTTTATGCGCCATACAACAAAGTTTGCAATTTTTCATACAACAGGCTAGATTCAGGCGTTAACTGGCTCAAATTTACATGAACTATCCCATTAATTTCTGCCAAATCTGGCCAATTATGTGCATTAGATAACGCAGAAAACGCACTATTTTTCACCGATTTGTGACCTGATTATCCAAATGAATTACATCATAAATAATATTCTTTGTAATATTTCACTTATTTGTACATTACTTATGATGACGTAATCTTCATTTTTTAATATATCACAGCACTCACGGTATATAAAATTAATTTATAAAAATCACCAAAATCAGTTCATTTTTTTAATGTACCGAAATTATCCCAACCGAAATGTATTTGCGCATCATCGAAGCAAATCTGAAGAAGAGTAGAAAAATGGATAAAAATGCTGTTTGAGTGGCCTGATACTGAAAAAAGTAGTCTTTGAAATTGATTGGCAGATCGTCCTCATGCTACTGCCATTCTCTGATGGCATTGCACGATTTTGGAGATTCTTCGCACCGGTACACCGAATCAAAAAAAAAAGAATGTAGGTATGTTTTCATTCACAAGAACCCAACAACCGTACTAAAAAATTGGACACGCTCTATTGTGTCGATTTCACCCTGATTTTTTTCATCTTAGAGTTGCCTTAAAATACATATTACAACCATCTAACAAGATCACGACCCAACCGTTGGCCGTTCAAAAGATGACCGCCAGCGATAAATTTTCGGCTGGTAGTTGTCGCGATCCCCAGCGTGTTCTTTTTTAATTTCAAGACGGAACGGCACCTCTGTGCGGCTTGGAGGACGAAATTGAATTAATATTATTTTGATACGCGTTAGTTCAGTCATGTGCCGAGTTGTTGCTGCTAGTCGCAAGCCGCGCCAAAACGATGTTGACGTGAGGTTAATTTTCCACGTGCACAACCATGCTACTTCGGCACGCTTTGGATGGTTGCCTGGCGACGGGAGGTCTCACGCACTGCACTGCACTGTTTGTAGGATTTTGGTCGTTCCCCGAGCGTGAGTAACTAGTCAACAAGATTGACTTGTACAAATTAATCATATTGTGTTGCACGAATTAGATTCTACTAGATTGAAGATTAACGATGGGAGCAAGTTCGTTGCTATGCCGGTGGGGTTTTGAAGGGTGATGCGATGGGACCCATATGGATGGGAACGTGAGTTTCACGTCAAATTTGAGGTTGAAGATTGACAAATCATTTGGTTTAAAAAACTATATAATTAAGTGGTTGAAAGACATTGACCTACCGTGGTGTGGGTTCAAACGGTGCCGATTTGATGAAATGGAACATTCAGTATAGAATAAATATTTTTATTAATTAAATCACTGTGAGTGATATGATGTATGCACCTTTGGCCACTCCAGCATTGGTCCGGTTTGAGAATTTTTTTGTCTCATAGGATGACAATAAATCGATGTTTTTGAAACGTATTTTAGATCACAAAAAAAGAAAAATAATAATAATTATTATTATTATTGAAATTATTATTAACTTGGTTAATCCAATCGATAATATTGTTCACACAAGAGGGAGCGTTTGATTTTTTGCGAATTGACATTTTACTGAATCTGAGCTGATTTTATAGTTCAATTTTTGTCATTAATGTGTCATAACTCACAATATCATTAAATTTGATGATATTGTTTCATTGATTTTGCTTCATAGATTATTTGACATTACTTTTTATTTTTTATGTCCATTTGTCTTTAATTCCCTTTCAATTGAATCTACCCTGTTTCAGGAGCAACTACTAACTCAGGAGCAATAACTATTGGGTCAGCAAAAATAAAAGTGGATTGCTGTTATAACATCAACATCAAGCAGCAAATAGTGGCCATGGCAACAATAAATTAAAATGTATAAATGTTAGTTCTGTAAAATTTCTATAGATTTGATAAACTTTTTTATGATACCTCAAATCAAGCTTTTGGTAAACTGCTGCTATCGCTGTAAACGAACGGAAACGTGCATAAACGTGGACCCACAGAACTCTACACATTAACCGAATTATGATCATTTATAATAGATACGAATGGTTGTAGTATTTTTCATTTACATAAATATATACACTATTATATAAATATTTCATGGGAATAGGTGGGACCATCAGGGCACCCGATTGAAGCACTCTGGATGGGGAGAGTGGGAATGCCAACTCCCCATTGCTAACAGTTTGTGAATAGAGGGCGGGCTCTTCTCCCCACCCATTGGGGCATCCTCGTGTTAGATAGCTTGCTCTTTTGACCAATTGTTCAATCTTGTCGTTGGAAGGAGATTCTTTGTGTCCCTGTGGAAACGTATAAGTGATATTGCCTATCGATCCACCCAACCCCTTTATGGCCCTTCATACAATGGCATGATTAGGATAATCAGTGGTTATTAAAGCTTGATCAAGTCTAACAGCAAGGAGTGCTCATTGCTGTCGGGCTTAGTTTCCATGCTACAATGGGTGGTCGTACATATCATACAAGAAGGAGTGTTTTTGATAACCTATCTAAGAATTTGATAACCTACCTAACTACTTTTTACAAACTTAAAACTAACGTGTGAGATCAGGGATGGTCTGGTGAGGTGATCTGGCACAGAACTCTCAGAACCTAGCCAGGGTTGATGTTCTCCGTTCTTCCAACACCTGAAAACCAGCCAGGCGATGGACCTCGGAGTTTCTAGTTCTCGGGGGACTGTTCAGAATCATTCTCAGGAGATTATTCTGAATGATCTGTAGTTTAGCATGGTGGGACTTGACGCATGACTCCCAGACTGACAAAGCTTATTCAATCACTGGTAGGATGATTTGCTTGTGAATAGCAAGCCTATTTTTTATGGGAAAGGGAGGACCTTCTTTTGATGAGAGGGTAAAGTGACCTCTTGAGGATGGAGGCCTTTGTGGATATTTTGTTTACGTTGGATCTAAATAGCAATTTGCTATTAAGGGTGAGACCTAGATAAACTACTCGACCATTCGATGGGAGTACTACCTAGGTGGACTTTCACATTACCAGACGGAACAAACTGTGGAAACAGACCTTAAAGCTGTTGAAGTAGCCAGACAGAACATCCAGGCCTTCCTGGAGTTTACGTGTCAGAGCTCGAATCACTCGACCCTTGTAGATGATGGCAGTGTCATAGACAAAATACCACCGCCCGGTGGTGGAGAAGCATCTGACGTGAAGATATTGAACAAAATGGGACCTAGGGGATCCCAGCATCAACATTGAACGCATTGGAATAGGACCCACTCAAGAAGACCTGGAATCGTCTTTCCGCTAGGTGGTTTGTGATGATTTTCAAGAGGAAGATCGGGAAGTTGAATCGATTCAGCTTATACACAATCCCATCTTACCAGACATTGTCGAACGCCTTCTCGACGGCAGATGTTTTGAAACGGACTTGTTCCGCCTTAAGATGTTAGTAACCCTTGACAACAAGCTGCTCTGGGAGGAATATGTGCTTCTGGTTTGAGAACTCTAGCAAACAGCTGAGGATCTGCTTTTCGAATAGCTTCGAGATGGATGATAATAAGCTGATAGGGCGATAGCTGCTTGGTAGGGTCTTTGCCAGGCTTACGGATTGGGATTACTTCAGTTAACTTCCAACGAGACTTGAAGTAGTCAAGCTCCAAGTATTTATTGATGACCGTAGCCAGGTGGACAAAAAAGATAATGCTTAAGTTTTTCAACTCAAGGTTGAGTACTTCATCGACATCTGCGGCCTTCATGTTCTTGGTTGTTTTGATGGCAAATTCTCGATTTCTTTGATCCACCAACCTAGCTTGGATGATTTTTTTTAAGACGATTATTGTTGGTCTTTAGGTGAGAGAGGCCAGAACGTTGGTATTGGTGTCGAATGATATTACGGAGTCGAATGAGATGTTTGATAGATCTGCCTAGTTTCAGAAAGTTACTCACCAATCTGGAAGCTGAGAGCCGTAGTCAAAAGAAGAGTCGTCGCGCTGCTGAAATAGCGCCCATTTAGCACGATGAAAATTGCACCGGAAAGCGAAACGGTGAAAACGGTTGACAATGGAAATTACTTCGGCCGTCACTGGATAGAGGTCCGAGCAGAGATCCTGATGGACGACAGGATCGGAGATGTTCGTCATGTTGGTAAGGAAGACATCGATGGTAGCATGAGCACCGAAACGGCTCAAACGGGTGGGAAAATCCGGACTCAAAATGGTGAAGTGTCCTTTCTCGAAACCTTGCTGGACCATGGTACCATTGGGGTTCCTCCAGGTGTTACCACAGGCCTGGTGCTTTGCGTTGAGGTGGCCGGCGATGATGAATTGCCCCGCCGCCGAGTTGGCTTGTTGATATCTTGCCGTAGAGCTCTGCCGAGCCGTCGCTTGTGTTCGTTTGCTTGGAACAGTAGGCCACGACGATGGTGATTGGGCCGGCGGGAGTGTCCACTTCAACTCCTATGGCCTCGATGTCATTCAGCCCGAAACTGGACACCAAGCGGCAGCTGATGTTGAGCCGTAATGCGATGGTTACTCCTCCTCCCCCTGAGTGGGTTCGATCCAGCCTTACAATCCGAAAGTTGCGGATATAGAGATTCACCCCAGGCTTGAGGTACGTCTCTGAGATTGTGGCGATGCGTCCATCCTTCTCTGTTAGGAAATCGATGAGCTCAAGGGTTTTGTTCTTAACAGAGCAAGCGTTCCAATTGAGTTATCAAGCATACAAGCGCCACGGAATGAGATAATTCTGAACTGTTGAGTCGAGCGTCAACTAACTTTCCAGAAAACAGTAAATTTATACACGCTCTAGATCTCAAAATACAGGTAATACACAAAGTTCACATGTACGCTAGTTCCACGTAGCGAACGAGTTCTAAACTTATGTTATCACCATCCTAAAGAACTCACTCAACCATACATCTTTGTCGAATACGCCAACTTGCTAAAGCTATGTCCATTTAGAATCTGGAATAATAAAATCATCTGTATCTCGGTAACGGATTTACGTACAAATAAGTTAAGTATGTCAAAACAAATGCAATTTACTGTCATTTAAGGAAAAAATTGCACATTTATTCCACATTTTGGTCATCTGATTCGCAACCCAATCCGTTCATTATTGCCCAAAATTTCTCAGTTGGGTGGAATTATGTTGCTATCGATGAATTCTACGTTATTATCGCGGTACCACTGGATGCCTTCCCGGCTGTAGTAGCAACTCGCCAAATCTGGTCAAAACTTTACGGGACCTTTATGTGCTTTAATGAAAGGTAGTACACGGTTTTTGAGGCATTCCTTTGGTTTTTGCTCCGCAGCTGCATATTCCTTGCCAAATCATCAGTTTTTTGACAAATTTGTACATAAAAGCCAATTTAAACCTCGCAAAAACATCTCCTCGATCCGTCGCAATGTAGAATTTTTGGCCAGGAAGCTGTTCGAAATCCATTTTGACGGAGGTTTCATCGACGATGTGCAGGCATCCTTGGTACTTCGTCAAAACCTGCTGGTACATTTTCCGAGCTCGAGTTTTGGTGACGAAACTTTGCTTCAACGTTCTGTTTGGTTGTTTGCTGACTCGATAAAAAGAATATCCTGCTCGCAAACGAATTCTTCTAATGGTAGTACGAGCAGCAGCGCAATTTTGCGCGATTTCAATATCTGATAGTCCACGGTTTGCTCTAACGGTGCTCAACACCTTCTGGTTCAGCTTGCGGTCATATGTTCCACTGCGACGCTTACCTTGAGGCACTCGATCCACGCTCTTTCGCTACCTGAAACGTTTGAGCAAATCATTCAACTTTTTAGCAACATGCCTGACATCCCATTCACATCCCATCCCTGGCATTGAGATTCCACTCAAACGCTTTCACGACACGCTTGTGATCTTGATCACTAATAGAACGAAATTTTGACAGCATTTCTCCTTCCGTTTGATGCTCAAAGTTTCGGAGTTTTTTTAATCACACGACTCACCGTTAACTGCACGATTCCGAGTTGTTTTCCGATGTCACGATGAGAGATTTGATTATTTTCCAGGTGCTTTTTTCCTGCCATTTTTGCCCCATTTTTTGAAAAACTGACTGCTATAAAAATACAAACAAATACACTCTAAACCACTTCTACCCAAATTTTCAAGAGAAAATACTCAATGGGTAATTTTCTACAGCGTTTTTTTTTCGTGATGCAATTTGATGTGGTACACCCTTCACTGTAACAATTTGGTTAAATTTAGCCGATTTATCAATCAATCTTAAGTGTCGTAATAATTCTCAACTCACCATTTGAACCTAGGGTATTCTTTTGGTGTTTGAAGCCATTAATTTTGACTTTATGTTCTTTTGTTTCCTTGATGTCCAGGCCTATCTTTTTTCGTGCATGCTCATCGTTTGTCCTCCTTTAGCGCAGTTGGTAAAGGCACGACTTCAAAGCAATACCATGCTGGAGGTGGCTAGGTTTTGGAATATAAAATGTTGTAAATTTACATTATCATATTAGTTCCACATTTTGGCGCAGAGATGGCGCTGCAGTCTATCTATGTCAAATTAAGCTTTAGAGAATTATCATCTTCGGCAAAGTCTCACAGTGTGTAATTTTTTCTTCTATTGTCATTATTATATTAGTTCTAGATTTTGCCTATAGCAAAGGTATTGAAGCTTCAGAGAGCTGCCGTCTCCGGTATCTTTATTCAGTATGACATTTTCGTCTTTTTACATCATCGCATAAGTTCCAGTACAGAGAACACAGACGACAGCATTTTGTATACTGAACAATTTTGCCGAAGACGGAAACCCTCTAGAGCTACATTTGGCATAAATAAATGGTAGCACCCATCTCTGCGGTGAAATCTGAGAACATGATAATGACAGAAGATGACATATTACACACCGAAAAACTAAGACGGCAACTCTCACAAGCTGCAATTGACAATTATAGACTACAGCTCCATCTCTCTTGAGAGATATGGAACTAATATGATTACGACAAAATGTCCTAATGGGCAACTTTGCCCAAGATGGCAACTCTCTAGAGATTCATTTGTCAAAGATAGACTGCAGTGCCTTCTCTGTGGCAAGATCTGGAACTAATATGATAATCTCACATGTCGTCTACATATGCCATACTGAAAAACTTTGCCGAAGACGGGCACTCTCTAGCGTTTCATTGAGTAAAGATAGACTGCAGCGTCATCTCTGCGGCAAGATCTGGAACTAACATTATAATCTCACAAGACGACAAATGACATGCTGAGAAACTTTGTTCAACTCTCAACAACAAGTCTGGAATGTTTTGTATTTAATTCTGTTTAAAAAAACCTCTTTCCCTTTGTAGTAGATTCCCGGTGGACAATGTTACAGGAACCAGGTTTTCCACCAACAATGCGTTTTTGAGACCATAACCTATCAAATGAGGTGCAGCGTTGTGTCTAAGGTCTGTATCCGCAATAATCCGGACCCCTCAAAACATGAATATAACATAAATTTTGCATTATATTTCCGTCGTAGTTGTTTATTTCAGATTGGATGTGTTTTAACAATTCGTGAAGACAAAACATAGTTGTTCGGTATTTGCATAAAATTTTCGAACTTTGCGCTTAACTTCATCAATTAGGGTTTCGTACAAACTCTTCAAAAATCGTAGAAACCGCCTTTGTCCAAACTTGCTGGAAGTGTTTGATGTCTTTGATTCCTTGCTTCTTTCCAGAAACCTTCCGCTTCATCAGAGCCCAATATCTCTCGATTGGTCGTCGCTCTGGGAAATTTGGCGGGTTTGAGGTTTTTGGTACAATGTTCACTTGATTTGCTTGGTACCACTCCATCATAGTTTTAGCATAGTGGCATGATGCCAAATCGGGGCCAGAACAAAGGTTTTTCTTTGTGACTTTTGATGAAGGGTAGCAATCGCCTTTGCAGACACTCTTTCTGAAAGATCTCCTTGTTGATTGTGCCTGTAGTGACGAAAGATTTACTGTTTTTGCCACACGTGCAAATTGCTTGCTATTTTTTGGGAAATTTCGATGCCTTCTTCGTTCTGAAATGCTCAGCTGTAGCATTTCTGGCCATAGCAGTATAAAAAGCCAGCCCTGGAAGCTGCTTGAAATCCTCCAGGACATAAGTTTCATCATCCAAAACAACGCATGAAAACTTCGTCAAATATTCGCAGTACAAACGTCGAGCCCGTGATTTTTCTGTTCTGTTTGTCGTTGCAATTTGGAACTGTTTTTACATTTTACGACTTAAGTCTTAAAAGTTCTTTTCATTTTTGGACAAAATCAGGCGACATCCCTATTTTACGAGCCACCGTTCGAATGGAGAGATTTGGGGTTTTCGTTAATATACTTTTCACCTTTCGGTCCATGACAGGATTAGCGCGTCCAATGTTTTTGTCACTTCTCGGTTTCCTCTCCACTGTCAAACGTTCCGGAAAATGATTTGAGCACATCGTGAACATTAGATTTAGGCATATCCAATATTTTTGCAAGGTCCTGTATTGTACGCCTCGTATAAAATTCGCTCGCGCAACTTGTTTTTCTCTTTCGTCGTAATCTTGAATACTAAACATGAAATGTAAACATCAATCAAAGTCTTTTTCATCATAGACTCTCAGTGAAATTTTTCATTCCTACGTGCAATATTTCAAAAGTTACAATGAATTAAAGGTGTACGGATTAATGTGGATACAGATTTTAGGTTAAAATTTTCTAGAATGGGTAAAAATCCGGGTCAACATAGACCTTGATATCATATGTGTCAGTTTTTTTAATTCCCGAGGAAGGTTAACATTAGCAGTTCTTCCGAAGAAAAACACAATACCACTCTGAAAAACTGGCCAAGTTTAAAGATCGTGAGTTTTGGATGGTCCTGGATAGTCAATTTTACTAATTTTTCATTACAAACTTATAGTAGAAACTAGGAAATACGTTACGTCTTGACGCATGACTATAATCGATTGAGTCGATTCAGTACCGAATTGAAGAGAAAACAAACCAATAATCAAAAGACGCATGTTTCGAGTAGTTCATTTCGTCACTTGACGCAATTATGTGCTTAAAATCAAATTAACTGATGAACATTAAGACGAAAACGGCCTACTGACTCGAAAGCAAGAACCAAAACGGAATACATAAAAATGATCTTGCTCGAATCGAAACGATTGCGTAGGAAGTTCATTTTCCTTTTTATGCGTCGATAATGTTGAACCCTGAACAATCATACTAATGCATAAATGTTACCTGGCATCGAAAGCTCACAGTTAATAATGGTGGAAGTGCATTTAGAACACTAAATTGAGAGCAAGTTATAAGCAAATTGTCAATGCAATAAGCTTGAAATGCTAAAACAAACATCATCGTCTAAACAAACCACTAAACTAAACCACAAGCGAGATTAGGGCATCTATAACTACATCTTGCTTTATCAAATACAGCACATTTTTAGAGAACTTTTCCTTCCAAAACACCACATTTTGCATATAAAGTTGGATTATAAATAACAATGACTTTAGCCTATCGGTAACAATCTTCTGTCGTTCAATTTTTCTTTGATCAACGCTTCAGTTCACATTAAGAGCCCTGTCCCTTAAATTCAAACCCAAACAGTTTAACTTATCACCAGCACTAGAAGAAACATTCTCCAACTGCAATCCAATGAGTCGAAATATTTAGCAACCTGCAATCCATGATTTGCAACAACTCTACGAACCTTATTTATCAGCACAGAGCGGGTCACCAACCGCAAGAAATATGTAAATCACCCTCGAGAAAAGAATTGGAATTTGACATTTTAATGAGTTCAAAAGGCAAATGCATGCCAGTGACTTTTCACCACCGTACCAGAGGTGGTGGTCTGGTGCAACTAAATAGGTCAATTTGTGCAACACGCCGTCAATCTACGCCCTACGATCTTGGTCTCGAACCCATGGGCCAAGAAAGTGCAGCACATTAGCCTCGCAGTCGCTTCTAATGTGGCGCGTTGAGCAATTATTAATCACGTAAATTTCCCAATGTCTATACACAAAGTGGCATTCACGCGCTGCTCCAAAGCTCCGAAAATGCCCTTAAGTGCATTGGGACACCCAATGGCATCAGATGGGCGGCGCGGTGACAATTGAATCGCCAGCGCGCCACTCAACGAGCACACAGAGATATAGGAACTTATTTTAATCCTCACTTCTCCGACGACACTTGGCACAATTGTTGGCACTTGTGGTGCGCGCGCAGCTCGCTGACTTGGGTCAAAACAAGCTGAAGGGAGCGAGCTGCGAAGGGTTTTGATCAACAGTCAGTCAGTCGAAGTGTCGGCTTAGTAGCTCAATTGTGGTTTTCTTTGTCTGGCACCGGTCTGGTTGATCTTTGAAATAGACTTGTAAACACATTATTCACCGATCACCGGCTACGGACAGATGGGAGAGGAGGAGTGGAATGAAATTATGTCACACGTGGCCTTTCGTGTGAGATGACCCGGGGCTGTGTAGAATTATTGAGACTGACCGACTACGTCTGAAAAATGCTACAAAGTTACCAAACAGTAGTAGAGCCCGCTGACTGGGGGTCGTTCTTGATCGGGACAATAGATCATTTGCAACATTCGAGAAAACGCTACACTAGTTGACTCCTGGCCTTTTTGACAAATAATTGATATTTGTCAGACTGTTGAGTTAACCACCAACCGAGACGGAAAGTTACACCCCCAGATTTTGGGAGTTCAGACCATTATTGTGATTGCTACACATCTGATGCAAAAACCGCACCGAAAACACGCTGCTCGAAGGTGTCTCTCGTGTCGGACAGTTGTTAAAATCCACAAAAGTGATTGATTTACGTGACACACATTATGCCTCCCCGCATGCGCAAACGTTCGTCGAAGGCATTCCAGTTCTATTCGGCAAAGGTTTGCGAGTTTTCTTTTGTGAATGAAATGCAACCTCTGTTGTATTGAGACGCTGCTGCCTTGCACAGCACTTCACGGACGGTAGGTACTGATCTTCAGTTCTTCACGTTCGGAGGGATGTCTGTCGGGGCAGAAGAGATCCATTTTTGGACCGCCGATGGTCGAGGCATGGTAACAAGTGAGAGTAATTAAAGTGGATTTATTCATTTCTGTCTCTCGTTTGATGGCCCTGCAAGGTCGTCGTCGTCGTCGTCGCATGGAATCAGTTGAAAGTAAGGTTAATGAAAAATCTGGATCAGTTGAATCATACTGACAAAGCCATCACAAAAGCAAAACAGAATTACTTAATCGCTGCCATCATCTCCGTGTCGGAATGCATCCATAACACCATTGATCGAATCAACGCGTGATATAATAGAAGTTAGGTCTAATTCGCGCGTGCCTGAATTGCTGTTGCACTGAATTGCAACTTTCACAAGGCCGCGAGAGACAAATTGGGAAGAAAACATCCCGAAAGGCACCACATACTAAGCTCATAAAACCGGCGAACACGCTCGACTAGCCTTTGAATTGCCTCAGATTGGGTCGCAATTTTTGCTTTTTTTCATCAAAGGATCCGTCAACCGTTAAAAGTACACGCTGCACTATTGACTATTGCGAGTTGGATCGCGCTGAGGGAAATTCGGATTTACATTTTTGATGATAATTTCCATACTGAGTTTATGATCGTCGTCGGCCTTTCTACATGAAGATGCTTGATGAATACAGTGGTCTGAAATTGATGGCATCCCAGCTTCTGATGTTAAAGTGACGGTAAATTACCTCAAGCATACTTCGACCGCTTGTTCAAAAGGTATCAATACATGTGTCTTTGATACGGCGAAGCTGTGTTCTTGATGTCTCCTTTTGGTTATTTTGTCTTTAGTCTCAGGCACAATGATCACAGAGGACAAAATTTTGCTAAGAGTTAACATTATTCCATGGATATCTAATAATCGAATTCATCAGAACATTTTGAGACTCTCACTAGTACTAATTTTATCTTATCACCCAAGTGGTTCAACCTAGTTTTATAAAATTATGCTCCAGGTTTAAGTTGTCATTTATAATCAGATTGGTGTTTTTGAATTTGTTGGGATTAGGGGATATTATCTTTACAAACGAAATGATTGAGAATGAATGTCTTAGATTACTTCACACCTAAAGTCAAGTCTCGGACATATGGACCTTGTTAAATGACTTGAAGAGCCACTGTATTTTGAGTCAAGACATCAATTGGACTCCCAACAGTGCCAAGAAAACCTGGAAGAGCTTGGAAGCAATCTGTGAAAACACCAGCGTTGATACAGTCCATTAACATGAAAGTAACGAGTAACCTCGTTCGAAGCATAAGAAACACGGGCTAGTGTATCAGAAATAACGATAGGAACAGCGGGAAAATATGACTTAAAAGAGAAATCCGGAGCTCGAGTTATAAGAAACCTGGCAGAATTAAAGCAGCTCGGTAAACTTAAGAAGATGTCCATCGTCATTTGGTTCATGGACGAGAAGTTGTCTCTGTGCCGACAGTGTGTCAAAAAGTCTCACCAACCGATAGATAAAGCATCTGACGTACCTGAGAACATTAAATTCCTCTCGCCAAGCATCCAGAGAGTTGATTGGTGTTCGAAATGTTTGCTACCGATGGTAAAAAATTAGCCGCGATTAATCCAAGAAGGCCTGAAAGTGAACACAGATGTGTATCTAGGAATTTCTAAGCGATCGTGTTTTGCCTTTGAATTACATCTACCTATGGCAAGGATGTGAATATTATGTTCCAGCAGACGAAGTCCTGTCCCATACGTCAAAGAAAGCACAAATGGAAGGACAACATGCCCAAATTCTGGTCCAA
>JASCZW010016225.1:0-19071 GCA_034211315.2 Aedes japonicus | reverse complement strand
AATGTGTGACGATAGATGGGCATGTTCAAGAAATACTACTATGCCTTCAATACCCGCAGCTGAATATAGCGAAAATCTCGTAACGTTGCAACGCCTGCTCATTTAACTTAATTAAATGTTACTTCTTCCATACGGGAATAATATCTTGTCGATTATTTTTGCAAGGAAAACCAGATCAACCCATACCGAAAGAAGGTCAAAATTACTTCAGAAATGGCGAAAATTAGTTCAGGTCTTTATTTTGTCGGGGCTGCATACCAGCTATGCAGCTAAAAGAAGGGAAACAATTAGTATCTCCTGACACGTGATTTTAATGTCTTAATGTAACTTTTCCTCGCGAAATAATATTCCGTTACATTATTCCGCGCGAGGACAGTTCACCATTTGAAATACAGTTGTCCTAATTACCAGAAATTGTAAACATTATCATATGCATTTGCCAGCTGCACATTAGGCTATAATTGAAAAGCTAAGCAATTTTAAAACCTGGAATCATTTTCCAAACTATCACTACTAATCGCGAGAATATTCCTTAACTGTCGAAAAAGCCTTTATCTCTTTGGAGAAGCAGCTGGCTCTTGTCCAGATTGAATATGTTTTTTAGTGTCGATAATTTTTAAAAGACTGAGTGAGTGTTAATTATGATTGCCGAACGCTTGTAACATCGAATTAACGTTTAAATTCCTATCATCAGAAAGAGAAGGCTGATAGTTTTAACATTGTCACAAAAAATCAAAATTTTGTAGACGATTTAATTAATTGAAACCAACAGAATATTATCAGCTATCCAAAAGTGCGATGGTGCGTTTTCACAAACCTGTGAATGGAAACGCTCGGGAGATGATTTGTAAGGTATTTATACCTACAGTATGGTTGCTGATTTGGACATTTACACAGTGTGATAGAGGTTTGTTTCAATTGTTGCAAAATAGAAATTCAATTGCATTAAGTGTCGCTTTTGAACTTACTAAACCAACAGTAATGTGATGATTGGTTTTGGTTTGAATGATAAGCCAGTTTTTATAAACGCTAGAGGGTCATTCAGGGCGAATTTATAAAGGGTGTTCCACACAAAATTGCATGACAGCAAAAAAACGCTGTAAAAATATACCCATTGGGTATTTTAACTGATAGAAGGTAATGAGAGCGTTTTTTTCGTTATCGCTGCCGGTTTTTCGAAAATTTGCACTAATGTGAATCGGATATCGCGCAAGCACCTGAAATGCTCAATTTCTTCATCGGAATATCGGAAACAACTCAAACGTGAGGTCGTGATTTTCATGTCAATCAATGAAATGACGTATCAGCTGAAAACATCACTGCTCAATGAATATAATTTAAATGGTCTTGATGCTGGTATGAATCGATCCTTATAATACCTCAGTACTATTGGAAGAACTAGCAACTTCTTTGGTAAACCCTGTTGTATTCATAAATCTATCATAATATAACCAGTATTAAATCTAGATAACGACTTATAATGAACTGAATTTAGAGGAATCGCTATCATTTCAAGTATTCTTAAAATTTGAAACACGTTAATCAAAAATTAACTTAACTAGGTGCATGATTTCGTTAACGTTGGTTTTTCAAAGGCAGCTCAAGTAAAATTTCCAAAATCATCCAACTTTATTAAGTTTTAATAATGTTTTATGAGAGCCACTAGAAATCAGTTTGGTTTTGTTATGGCAATAAGAGGTGCCAATAGGTTTCAAAACCTATTACACAGCTTCTTTACAACGATCTTAAAACCTTGTTTTCTTAAGTTTTTTTCACTCCTATCAATGATTTATTTTGACTTTATGAACTCGTAAAATGCTGTTTTGAAATGCCGTTTAGGACTGATTCGAATTATCTTATTATGGTCAGTTGGAAAAGCATTTTAAAACCATTTTGCCTCCATTAAATGCATTAAACGGCAAATTGGCATTAAGGAAAGTCACCAAATGGCCAAATAGTTTTATGAGTAGCCATTGTGAAGATAATTTAGCTTTTTGGCAAAACTGTGATTTCTTCCAATTCGCCATATTGAAATATATGAATAATTGAAATGTGGAAAAATAAATACACCAAATTTTAAATGTAATGCAAATGAACTGTAGATCAGAGACCAACTTTGGTATTCTTTTAGATAACCTTATTGAATTCCATAAATTTTCAGGAAATTCATGAATAATTTATCGAATATATTTGTTTCAATTTGTTTTTGTTGATGTAACTTGCATAATCTCCGAGGCGCATTTATTTTCGGCTCATATCGTGCCAATATTCACCATAAAATTAAATGCACATATGATTTGGATCAGCTATAAAAGGCTATAAAACTCAATTTATTTTGGATATTTTGCTATCAAACAAAATTTTCCCGCAACACTAGAACTTTTTTCTATGATACTATTTACTGTTAAATGAATCAGAAGAGCAAAGAATTGAACAAAGCAGAATAACAAAAACCAACCACGATATCACCGTGAAGTTTGACAGCTGTGGCCATTTGGCTCTGGTTTTGATGGCAGCCAATAGGTTTTATGAACGTTCTCAAGTGGTCATAACATCTTTCACTAGAACATTTTTAAAATCTGTATGGTCTTATAAAGGTTTTATACATTTTTTTTCACAATAGCCTATAGAGTGGGCAACTTTGTACGCATTTCGACTTTAAAGATGTATAGAGGAGGTGTTGGTGGACAAAACAGTTTTGAATGTAGATTTATCAACAAAGCCGGGGGGAGTGCTATACGGCTCGAATAAAACCGAAAATTGTTACATGGGCGTGCAATCAAGAGATATCGGGTTTCATGAAGTGGAATCTTTCTGTAAGTGTAGGTCAGTTTAACAGAAAGATATCGACCGTTTCACTAGTTGGAGCATTTGGCCATCACCGGTGAAATTTGTATTTTACTTAAGTTTTGAGTTGTCCGAATTATTGTGGATACAGATCTTACTGAAAAAATGTTGTTAAGCCGTAATGAAAATAAAAATCAATATTCACTTTTTCATGACATGCTTGTTCTAAAAAAATCGGGGCAATATAAGAATTTAATCAGAGAGTTGTTGATAGTCATTTGAGAACAGGTATCACCATTTGCATTTCACTATAAGGCACAACGTCGTGAATACTTCCTACCATCAATCGTGGATAAGTTTGCCCATCATTGGACGAGCATCAGTGGATCATGGGAATTCGATTTTTCCGATCGACCCAACTGGAGTACATGCCCCGAAACAAAACGAAAAGAAATACTTCAAATGGAACCGATTTTGTGCACCGCCCAATCAGGTAGAAATGGCAGAAAGCCTTCGCGAAAGACCATCAACCACCGAATCCATCTATTTCTGACTCATTTCCGAGCGACTGAAACAACAGCAAAGCGGGTGACGCATGCAAGGCTCTGCCGATTTGTAAAGCTTGACCCGCACTTCGTTTATTCTCTATATAAGAGGCGAGGGCACTCCACCGCAACAGCCAAGTCGATTGCTTTATTCTGTTTTTTTTTCATGCTGCCGTCTGAACAGAGGATTCCGACAAAACTCGCTTGTTCAGATTCTGGTATTGAGGAAAAATAAAATATAATTCAAATCACATCCAATGTCTATCATTCAAAGTTTATAGTTTGCGAAGACAAAAATGAACACACACACTGTGACAATATTACGAAGCTTTCAAAGTTATTTTCCTGTAATTTTCATTCAACTGAAAAGGAGTTTCTCGAATATTATTGAGACCGTATCGTGCATATGACAACACCAACAAAAAGATTCAAGCGTATGCGAAGCATATCAATATCACACATTATATCTCACACACAGGAAAAAATAAAACCCGGGAGTCACCCCACAAAAAACCGTGTATTGAACGGTTCTGCGGGCTGACGGGCGGACGGGAGCTCGGGCGTTTGAACGTGAGCAGAATCGTGCTGAAATCGGAGACTTTTATTACAAATACCAGATAATTGTCTGTGTTCGTTTCTCAAGTGTAAACAGCAACCGCCAGAATCAGAGCCAAAACTATGTCCTATTTGGATGAACCCCCGAAGTAGTATGCAGGTAGCCGAAACAAAAGAAGCTGGGCGGAATTTGATTTGGACTGGAGATTGCTACTTAAGCCCAACAATGCGACGCAAAGGGAAAAAGTATCCGATTACCATACACGCACAGAACGGAATGCTATTAAGAAGTCAAATTTAAGTTAATTTCGAGTAAACGGAAAGTCCTGGCAGCATTGAAGGAGAAGGATATTTGATATGCATCGGCTTGGAGGATATGGAAAGAAGTGAAAGTTCTTTCTGGTTGAAACGGAATATGTTTAGTGTGGTACTGTTGAAGTGATTTGAATTGGCCACAACGTCAGTTGTGGAAGGAAAGAGTCGGAAAAGAAATCGGAGAACGTGTGAATAGTTGTGTAAACATACTTAATTGAGCCACTCAGAAGGTGATGAAGAGTTATTTTGCCTTCTTGATATTGTCATCGGACGGATGGTGGCCAGCTCTTTTATTTGTCAGGGGGTCCTGAAAAAATCGACTAGGTTTAAATACGTATTATTTTGAACGCATAAGAAATGTTTCGAAAATAAGCTATCCCCGTACATTTGCGTTGCACGCGTGTATTTGTGATGGTTTTAATATTTAGAATTCTTCGTTTTCAAAATGTCCCGCATTGAAAAAAAACGTAAAAATTAAGGTTTTGGACACATGGACACCCGGATCTTCCAACCCTAAATTGCATCAGCAAGTGCTAGCTTTAATTCGGAAGAACAAATCAATGTCAATACCTGAAATGGCCAATTAAGCGGATACCAGGATCAAGCGGATCAAGAAACGGAACCACCTGAATACCTACAAGAACCAGACAATCGCCAAACAAAGTGCAGAACAGAAGAGATGGGCAATCCGCTTCGGAGCTGTTCCACTGAATCGATTCATTTCAGTGAGCAAATGAAAACCAGCTTTTTAAAAATGAACCGCAGTTCAGCAGCTCACCCGTTCTCATCGTTCTCACTGTACGCTTTGCCTTCCTGTGAGCTGAACAATGCGTCGACTTTGTCAAATCAAAGTGAATTGATTCGCTTTTGTTTTCGAAGCGGCTGTCACTTTGCGCAGAACAACCTCACGCTACGCAAACAAGAATAAATTGTTTCATTGGACGGCGCTGGTGGTATAGTGGCAAGCGAGATTGCTTCTTGGCACCCCAGTGGGCCTGAGTCCCAGTCGAGGGCGGTGGTTTTTCTGAGGCAACAAAATCTGATCACGTGTTCCTTCGGAAGGGAAGTAAAGCCGTTGGTCTCGGCTCATGTATTGATGAGTGCGATATTTAGAGCCCAGGTGGTGGAGTCGACTTCTTGGCGTCGGTGATTGTCACCACGTTGTGAGGAAATAAACGAATAGAAAAAGTTTCAAAATAGTTTTAAATCTAGTTCTACCAGCGGGTGGATGGTCCTGAAGAAAATTAATATATTTTTTGGCTCAGGAAGTACTAGCACACCGGTCCCAAGTTCGGTCCCTAGCTTAATGATTTGCCCCTAAGACCGCAACTCACACCAATTCAACCTCAAATTTTCTATCCTAGGACAGGACCTGTCAACTCTGAGAGAGATGACCTCTTATAAATTTATGATTGCTATAGATCATTGCACCGAATGTATTAACCTCACTTATTTGACAGTTCAGGGAGCTTGTTTACATGGTGTTAGAATCTGACCCACTCAATCAAAAATTTTCATTTGCTTTTTCCGAATTCTGTACGATTCGATTCAGGAAATGATGTAATAATAAGCACTAGTGTATGTTTTCTTGCAATTATACTTCAATCGTAATAAATTTAGACTACAAAATCCCAAACCGATCCTACCGAAGGTATTCTAAGTCCACGTAAACAAGCTCTCTGAACTGTCAAAACTGCATTGATGACGCCATCGTGCAATGATCTATGATATGGGGGTCGCTCTTGTGTTGCCAGATATGTTTACACAGTAATCCAATTGAAAATAAAGTAATTAAAAACATTTCTTTTGTCGTTCGGGAAATGAACCTGCATCAAACTAAACGTTAATTGATAAGGTTTCATTGAATTTCATTCATGCTTACGCTGCAAATTCTGCTGTGGGGAGAAATCATGAGCAAGAGAATGTCTTCTTCACGTGCGTTCGCAATGCAGGCCTTCACTCACTTTCGGCGAACGATTGGATCTCTCGGGAACCGATGAAAATGGAGACCGGGATGTGACACGTCACTGCGATCAAAACTTATCGCTTTGCACTTCATTTCGAACTGATTTAAAGTAAACCACTGCAAAAGTGAAATTTTGTTCTAGTTGTCACAAACGAAAAAAGTGAAAAAGCAGTGACTACTAGCAACAACGCCAAACCAACAACAAACTGTCTTCTTGTTACATAACTCGACGGAGGCGGTAGAGGTGGTTGTCAAAGCGACCAATAAAAAACGGTCTTTTTTGACAGGTTAATGGTCTTGTTTTTGCACTAACAGCTGGCAGGTCCTGTTCTAGATTCTATCAAAATAACATAGCGAATCAAAACAAAAACAAAGATACTTGAACCAAAAGGTAAAAAAAGCGCAAGGATACATGGCAAGGTGCAGACTGCAAGGTGTACTTCGAAACTAGGGGTTCTACAACAGTGAACCAATTTCAAATTGCTAGGTGCACATTGATTGTTGGTTCTACTGTTTTGGTGCTCATATTGACACTCAAGAATCTAAAATGCATTTTATTTCCGAATTTCATTTCGAATTTGTTAATTTTTTCAAATAAATAATAAATACATGTTGAATCTCAATAAGTGGTGAATCGAACATCTCCATTAAAATTGGTTTGCAATCTTGTACTTCACGTGAACAGATCACATATTCACATTGATTAGAATAAAAACAAGTTGTGAAGTATTTTCAAAGCTTAATTTTATCCATATTTTGAGTTCAATAATAACCTTGTATAGTCACTTTCACACTTGTGCGTACGTTGACGTCAAAAGAATCGATTTATTCCGATGAGCTGATCGGTTCAGACCCGCTCTTCAAAATGAGCTGAATTGCACATCTCTAGAAGCAACGCGTAGCAACAAGGGCCCGGAAAGTGTATTCGCGAGTTTTGCAGCGATCGGATGCATGTATTTTGGTGGACGATGAACCTATGACAAAGGGGACTGGCGAACCGTTCCAGGTCCACAATATTACACTTTCGTCTTGTAAGCAATGCTGACAGGTGGAGATGTTTGATCGAAAAGTTCTGGTATAGAAAGCAATATGCTCATGCGGTATGAAGTCTATCATTTTCTACACTACCGGAACAATCAGTGCAGAAGAGGTTGCTGCCTTTATATCAGAAGCGTAGTACCTCTCCACTGTTTTGAACGGATTTAGCTTCGGCACATAATTCCAATACAACTCTAAATTGAGCTATAGATAGAGATATACATTTCGATGAGAAAGACATCAATCCGTCAAATTGCCCTTACCTTTAGCTCATCGAACGCTGTTGGGCGATCGTGAAGAGGGTCTTCAAAACGACTGGCAAAGTAGTTGAGAATGTGCAGGAGTTCAAAAAAATTTGGACTAAGCCTCCAAAAAATATAATGAAACACTTGTCCCGGAACTTGATGGAAAGAGTTCGACCAAAGTGTTCGAATAATATTAATTTCATCTGACCTTCACAATGTTCAAGTTCAATCCCGGACAATAAGAATCATCCTTTTGTTTGAGTAAAGTATCTTATCTTCTATCTTCTTGATTTTAAAGAAAAATATGTGGAAGAACAAATTTAACTTTAATCCTTTCGACGCCCCGCCGAAGAGCTGAAGAACATGCCAGCATCCATCTCTTCATCGACCATGGCTAAGGTTCCGGTCAACTGTCCTAAGACCGCCCAGGCACCGCCCGTCTATTGAAGGCATATGGGATTCCATATAGGTTTGCCATTCAGGTGAAGTTCCTTGGCTAGGTCTTGATCCATCAGCGTAGTTCCGTAGCGTAGGTGGGAAAAGATTCTTCGGGTCCTGACAAAACCACCGGTAGAGGGGGGAATAGAACATCTGCTGATTTACCTGCTGCTCTTTGTCCAGAAGTTCGTGGTAGCTGAAGCGGCACCCGTGTTTTCCACATGGTTTAGCCTTGCAGTAGCCTTGATGTTCACTTCGGATTTCATGGAGGTTTCGCTGTGGGCGTTGAGATACTCTTCCTTTTTTTTAATTCATTCATTTACTTGACATCATCTGCCACGCAAAAATCGCACAGACTGGTAAAGCAACATTCTTAACCCTAAATTTAAAAACTGCTCTGCTAACATTAAAATCGAAACAGTCACACACTTCACTGGACGGTCTTCAACATATATCCAGTAGGTTGTTTAGATCGTAATTTGTTCGATGGCTGGGGATCCACAGCAGTTGCCGATTTCGGAGCTGACCTCACATTTACGAGAAGGCAGCTGCAGTCTGACGTTGCACTTGTAATACGTCAAAAATGATTAACCTTTGCAGCATCACTCGACGACCTCATCAGCGGTTGTGAATCGAGGAGAGCGCATCGATGTTCGTATGGCGGTAGGTTCACTGGATCGTTCCATGGCAGGCCACTCCATATTCAAGTAAACTGCGAACTAAAGGGCAGAACAGGGTCTTAAGTGCATGTACGACATTAAAATGGGCTGTGTTCCGGCGTAGGAAACCTAGCATTGCATTGACTTTTGGGGTTGTCACTGAGATGTGTTCCTTAAAGCGTAGTTTACTATCAAGTATGACGCCTAGGTCCTTGACGCCTAGGCAAATTGTTCAGCCAGAAGTCAAAAGATGCAGTAGTCTGACATCGAGTGAACGTCATTATTTTACATTTTGCCGAATTCATCTGCATTCCGTTCATTTCGCACCACGTTGAAACACGTTCAGTATCAGCTTGTAGTGCACCGCAATCCACAAGCGACTTAATCAGGCAAAACAGCTTTAAGTCATCTGCATTGAGCGGTTTTCCAGACTTGAGGCTATCGCACATATCATTCATGAACACGGCGGGACAATTTGATTCAGTTGAATTGTTTTTGACTCACTTACGGTTAATGAGTAAATGTGACTGGGATTGTCGACAAGTCGACATATCTACATAAAACATCGATCTGATTTAAGTCGGCGTCTTAGATATGTCGACTTGTCAATCTCAGTCACATTAACTCATATATGAGAAACTCCACATTTGACGAACGTGAATCAAAATCGATTCAAAATTGAATTAAATTGTCCCGCCGTGAAGAGGACAAATATCAGGATACCAAGATAACTACCCTGCGGGACTCCGGAAGGAATACGTTTGACCTAGCACTGACCTGAACTTTGACAAAAGATTTGCGTGCAGACAGACATGATTTCAGTCACTGGATGATCCAAGAAAGTAGTCTCAGGTGGTTCCATTTTTCAATGGCCAATTCGTGAGGTAAAAGCGCTTTTAAAAAGTCTACGTAGATTGCGTCAACCTCAAACCGCTTCTCCAGCTCATTGATCACAATGTGGGTGTAAGTCATGAAGTTCGACGTGGTTGACGGAAGTTCAAAATAGGTATCGATCATTAGTTCTCCACGCAATGAGTGTTTGTATCTTGTGGATTGGAATAATTACGGCCATGTCGCTTATTCCAACAAATTTATTTCAGTTTTTATTTGTACAAGAGAATGTACTGAAATTTTGCGAATTCCACAATCATACATTCAAACAATAAATTTTGCATACAAATGCACCCATGAAACGAGTTAGTACTTTAAAACACTGATTTGAACATTTGAGTGTACCATAAGACTGATACAAATTAGGTCCTTATAAGCATCTCAAAATTTGAGTTCATTTTCTTTGCAACTGACTGTGCACTACAAGTTCAAAATTTGTATGGGAATAAAAACCTGTCCGCGTTATATTTTGAGCACTTTTTTTAGTGTAGATTTTGATTTTTTTCACGGATTGCTGAATCGTTTCACTTACATGACAGCTGAAACTCTCCACGTTATTTTGCGGTACAACATGTTTACATTCTTGTTACATTCAGTAAATAGCATCGAATCAAGTGGAAGTGTACAAACGCATTTTGTACGAACGGCAGCAAAATCCGAATTTATTTGCAAATCATTTGATCAGCGCTTT
The DNA here is from genome assembly GCA_034211315.2 of Aedes japonicus. Classification (NCBI taxonomy): domain Eukaryota; kingdom Metazoa; phylum Arthropoda; class Insecta; order Diptera; family Culicidae; genus Aedes; species Aedes japonicus. Next base: position 8,941 of record JASCZW010016225.1, on the reverse strand, counting down.
ACTGAGGGTCGGAAGGTTGGAAATGGGGCAAATCATTTCCGGAAGAAGGTGCCCAAATCCCCGAATGTAGTTGTGGTCCCCGTCCCAAATCCCCGAATGTAGTTGTGGTCGAAAATCTAAAAGTTTCGTCTCTACCGGCACTATCAATAAGGACATGTACGAGAAAAAATGTCTGCAAAAGCTGTTGCTACCGTTTATCAGAAGCCACGGCCCCCCAGTTCTGTTTTGCCCTGATTTGGTCTCTTGATGCTATGCGAAATCCGTCCTGGAATGGTATAATGTACAAGAGGTCAAATACGTGCCAAAAACAGCCAATCCACCAAACTGTTCAGAACTTCCCAGTAGAGAAGTACTAGGCACTAGTTAAGTGGAAACTCTTTGAAACTAAGAAGAAATCAAATGGTACCGATGATTTCAAGAGAAGATGAAGGATCGTCATTGCGGGTGTATCTGAGGATGCCGTAGGGACCTTGATGGCGTTTGTGTGACAGACAGAAAGACAGAATGCATGTTTAACATCCTAATCAACTGTGTCTTATGTAGATATAACTCTATTATTCAGAAATAAACAATCGGTTTTTTTTTATCATTTCTAATTTTTTTTCGCTGCTATCACTTTGGTGTCCAAAATTCAACGTGGACAGGCTTTACAACAGGAAGCCCAAAATTTGTTTTTGCATTACTCTAAAAACTCACTTGATCCATTTGCTTTTAAAATATTCAACTAGACAAGTACACTATTTCTTAAGCTTTTTGAGGCTCAGTTAAATGCTCAGTAGGCAACACTGGTATTTATAGCACGTGAAACAGAACACAAGTGTCATGGCTACTATGTCCCACTGCATAATAAAGTGTTCCTGACTGCGCAGCTGTTTGATCATGCTAATACATTATTGATCTCTTACACCAAAGTTAGAATGTCATATAAAGATTGAACTTGTGGAACATTTTATCAGAATGCTTACGGCAAAAAGTATGAACTTTGACCAAAGAAAGACAATTTTACCTTCTCCGTAGTGATTTCCATGTAAACATAAATAGGCGTGTTCAGAGTCACTTTCTTCACAGAGCACCCTCCAAAGATGTAGCTAACTTCATGTAATCGGTTTACCGGTTGTATCAAGCAAATTGAAGCTGTCAAGCAAATTTCCTAGATTGCCCTAATATTGGCAAACGACGACTTAGGGCGGGGGTGTTTTGCTTTCTTTTCTGAAACAAATCTTTCTGTTTTTTCCCTTGCGTGGTAAAACCTTCACCCTGAGTAGCTATCAATATTCTGATCACATAGAAGTGATTTGCGATTGTAAGCTGCTTTGGAACTGTTGTTAACACTGCTAATATGTTTGCATGCCTCGCAGTTATGTGGCACCCTCTGTTCTGTTTATCGAGAAAATATTTTAACATGAGTTTATTCTGTTGGATTGTAGTTGTTTCGTTTTTTGAGATGCGGAATAATTGAATAATTATCTATAAACTTCCAAGCTTGAAGAAGGTCTTGGAGTTATATAAAAAAAAATAAGCTTTGTGTTTGACGGATAGGATTTTTGAAACTATTCAGGAATGGGGCATAAAAATATGGAAAGAAAACTAAATGAATGTTAACCAATCCTCACTGTGGTAATTTTGCTTATGTTTTTGAAATAAAAGGAATAATTATTTTGTTCAATTTCCTTTCAATCGCTGAAAGCCCGCACCTTTCCCTTAAGACCCCTCATTACATTTTGTGCAATGGTGGAGCAGTCCTTTTTGGTCACTTTCATCCATTCTTTCTTCAACCGCAGCTCGTTCTTAAACACCTTGGATGATTTTCGAACTTTGGCCTTCATTATGGCCCAAAATCTTTCCACCGGACGAATTTCTGGTGAGTTTGGGGGGTTGGCGGTTTTTGGTACAAAAACACCGTTATTGTCTCTGTACCAATCCAACGTCCGCAGGAAGGGCAACCGACGCTTGAAGAAAGTCTTGGAGAGGCAACAGACCGTTGTGACGTACGGTTTACCGCATTAGCATATGGCCTATCAGAGCAAGTATTTTTTGACGATTTTTCTTCCTTATGTCTTCCAGAAGATTAAACCGTGATTTGGAAACGTAGAACTCCAGCCCCGGTATCTGCTTTGCGTCTGCCTTGATGTAGGTTTCGTCATCCATAACCACACACATCGGTTTCGTTAACCACTCTCAATACAGCTTCCTTGCGCGGGATTTGGCCGCCGGTGCCGCGGTTGGTGCCTGCGGACCTTGATACGAGTCGCAGGCTGTCGATCAGGTGCACTTTGCCTTCAGAGCCGCGTCGCGGATCGAAAGGTTCGGATTACACTGGATATGATCTAACACCTTCTAGGCTTTTACAGGGTCGGCTGCCTTCGATTTTCTTCCACTTCCAGCCCGCCGCTCGGTCATCTGGGACTCCTTAAACGATTTTACCACCCGAGACACTGTTGAATGGGTGATTCCCAGTTGTCTTCCGATTCTTCTGATGGTCGCAGACGGATTTTCCATGACAGCGCGCAAAATTCTTCGGCGATTTTCTTCTTGCTTCGATGATACCTCAATAACCACTGAACGGATTGTAATGAAATATTACACATGTAAAAAACTTACTCCAAACTAGTTAAACTCAGATTTTCTTCAATTCAGGCCTTACTCACTAAAATTGTAGTTCCGACTCTCAAATACATTCATCCATACCTTACATTTTGATTGATCAATTATGTCGACGCGCTTAAACAAACTTTCCTTACTAAGGCTTGTTCACGAAAAAATCTGAACAGATTAAATTTGGAATACAACAAATTTGCCGTTAGTTCAATCTGCATCTAAAAAGATGCAGTTTTTATTCATTTAATTGTCATCTTAAAACTGATAACAGTTACCTAATTAGGCTGCATGAAGAAACTACGATCTTTTGAGTTTACTCCAGCCATTAGGGTCTGTGCAGGCTTCTCTGCAACCGATTTAGCTGCTTTTGTCCAAGATTTTCGAAAAATTTCTATAGTTGTAGCTTGTTGTTTATATTGAGAGAGTTCTCTCTTCACGAAAGCCCAATACCGCAACCCCGGGCAGTTAGGTGGATTCACCTCTTTCAGTACAACATGGACTCCATTCGCCTTTTTTCCATTCGCCTCCATTCGCCATTCGCCTGCCAAACCAAATATTGTTAGGGAAATTTGGTCTCTTTCTTCGTCCTGAAATGCTCCTCTACGCCGTTCCGTTGCATTGCAGTACAATAAGACATTCAAATATTTGCTAGAAATTTGTAAAATATTCGTGAACTTGCGAGCCCGGGTTTTAGCCGTCACATTCTGTTTATCATTATGGTTCGGTACAGTTTTCATCTTGATCGACTTCATACCTTTCTGGTGCTTGGAAATATGCACGAAAGTTGAGGACATTTTTATTTTTCCAGCCACAGTACGTACCGAAAGATCTGGTCTCTTCTGCAATATTTCCTTCACCTTCGCGTCCTTCTGGTGGTTCCTGAGATCCATTTTTGTTCCACTCCCAGCCTTCCTGGCTGTTGTCAAACGTGTATCGAATGATTTAAGAACGTTATGGACAGTGCTTGCAGAAAAACCAAGCTTTTTTGCAAGTGTTCTTACTGTCAGATCCAGATTTTCATTACCACCACACACAAATGCTGTTCGCATTTGCTCTTATTTCGACGCCATCTTTGATCTAAAAAACTGATAGTATCATCAAAAACTGAATTTTCACAATGAACAGACATACGTTCATCAGTCTGCGAAATATTTCAGGCATTGATAAAGTATTTTCAGAAATATACGTATTTAGTGGTGTCCAGATTTTGTCGCGAACAAGCCTTATACTTTGATTTATATGTTATAACTTTGACTACGAGCTGACCATTTTAAAAAACGCAACAAACACAGGCGAAAGGCTGCGTTCTAAATGTTCGACTACTAGCCCTACAACAAAGTTTCTAAATATTTTCCGTTGATTTTACCAGCACTTTGCAAAATCAATATTTCTAAAGTTCGTAATTTGAATAACGACAATGCCACCGAGCACCTGTAACAATTGCCATAACTCAAACTCATCTCCGACAGTGCTGCTGAACTCATCTTGCAATCTTTCGTTTGTCCACCATCCAACCTGACTGGCTCGGAGTAGATGTTTTTCCTCGTTCCACCGAACCAAGGAATTCCTTTGTTGTTACTGCATTTGTCTTATTATTTCAAGCTTTACCTGGCCTGTGTAGCCGGCCTCGTCCGTCCGATCTCCGACACAGCCGGCAACCCTCCACCAACCCCCAGACGGACCCCGGACGGACTTTTGCCTCAACCTTTAGCTCAGTGTTATTTCTGTTTTCTGATTTTGAAAGATAAACAATTGTCCATCAAGCGACGACGACGACGACGGCCGATGTGATGATGTCTCGAACGTGAGGATGATTATGTGTGTGAATATGAATAAAATATCTCTCGGGGTATTGTTTTGATTACGAGATCTTTTTTCTCTTCATCTCTGCTATGCTCCTCGTTTCTTAAAGCTCCGGTGTTTTTCGAATAAACAACCGTCGCATATTAACTCATACAAAAAAAAATCGTATTCCTCGACCCAACAACAGAACGATCTTTTCCATCGGAATAAAGAGTTGAAATTCTTCGAAAAACTCCCAAAGAAAGCTTTGTACGTGTTTTGACAGTTGCGCCTCATAGCCTACCTGGTCGGTCAATTTCTGCTACACTGCTCTTGTCTCAAGGCTTCAATCAATCTCGATCGATCGCAGTCAGAGGCCGTTGCCTACACAACGAACCCGAAGGTTGCTACCTTTTTGCAAACCTCCATTTATCGGATTATTATCTTTACAAATTGGTTATGTTAGCTCTTAGCGCCTAGGGGTCGCTCGTCGTCATTGCAAACACTCTGCAAGCTGTTGTATACAAACAACACCAATCAGAGCCCTCTTGCGGCGGCGGCGACTGCGGCGAAACAAGCGCCTCGGGGGAAGCTTCGCGCTCTCAACCGTGAAAACACGGGTGTTTAAAAACAGCCTACTGAATTATTATATTGGGATAATATTATTTCTATCACTTTGTGCGGCGTTACTTCCTTCCATATAAACAACGTCACCGGAACCCTCATTCATTTTCCCTGCAACAAATGGTCTCCGATTACCCTTGTCTGTAGCATGCATCAAAAAAGTTCGACCGGAACCGAAGGATGCCTCAAACGTACAGTTTCGAGTGGTGAGAGATTTGTATCAATTCTGCTCCCTCCCTCGTTTTTTGCTCGAAAACTGGTCCTTTGTTGTTGCTGATGTTAATATCATTGCCAAGATTAAATTATGTGTGAGGACGATCATCGCATCATTATCGTTCGGAAGATAAGCTTAGGAGGGGGAAAAGCCGACAGGGTGTTGTTGTGGTTACGGGAAATTGACCCGCAGGAGGCTTGTTACCAGGGCTGAGGAAACAGTAAAAAATCGATTGAACTTTAGTCGATTAGCTTAATCGTGATTATAATCGAACTTTTGGGGCGTTCTGAACAATATAGAACGTTAACCACAGAGAACAGACATCCAAGCTGGAGTGTCCACCGTGTGTAAATTTTTGTAACTGCCATTTTAAAATTACAGCTCGTTTCGGTTAGTTTTGGTGAATCGTATGTTAATGGCGCCACTTGTTCACCTCGAGATTTGCTAGCCTGTCAATTTTAGTTTGGTGAAACCTAGACTAGGCGGCGTTGTTTTTCCAACGGTTTCCTTTTTAAAGTTTACACAGTAAATTGGGGGGAACATGTTCGAGCCTGGATGTCTGTTCTCTGTGCGTTAACTGTGCTACTACGTTCGCAAATTTATGTGGTTAGGGTTCTTCTAATAAGAAACTTTTGATTTTATAGGCAATCCTGAAAAGCAGCGATAGTAGATTGCATTTTCAATAGAGTGCAGCGAATATATTGGCCATGAATTTTCAGTTTGTTCAATTTCTCGTCAAATCAACGTAAATTTCATTACTAAAAGTTATACTCTTCAGTTTGGGATTTTAAGAAATATAAAACAAATTGTACTACATAAATGGAAGCAACTTACAGTTCCTTCGTTAACATGATTTGATTTTGGTAAAGGTTGTACCGTTTAAAATCCGCACACACAAAATTCGTTCTCCAAATTTGAATTTTATGCGATTATTACCAAATTTTCAGGGAGTAAAATGAAACAATTAAAATTAGTTTTGGTATCATTCATTTAATTTATTTTGCCTTTATATCCGTATGCGCGAACCTAGGCCTTAACTGCAGCCATAAGTTTCTGCACGACCTCAGAATCAACAGTCTAGGGTTTTTTTTTCAATGGGGCGAATCTGAAATTGAGAGACTCCCTTCAATTACTTTCTCTTTCATTCATATTCCATTCAGCTTTACGTTTTTCATTCTACTATTTGTAGAGTATGCTAGCCAGAACAGTCTTTCTATCTGTACTAAAGAATCCCTCAAAAGTTTTATAATAGCACTGTAATAAATGAAAGAGAGCAAGAGAGGATAGAATATCTCACTGTTATATTCGCCCTCTTGAAATAAAAATCCTAGAAATGTCTCGTATATTGAATGAAACATTCATATCATAGACTAACTCTAAGACCAGTAGGTCCCATAAAAAACGATTTTTGTCTTGGTTCAGTCAGTACTAGAACATCGGTCCCAAGCTCGATCCCAAGCTTAATAATGCGCCCCGAATAATGAACTCACACGAACACACTCTCAAATATTCTGTCAAAATAACACAGAAAATCAAAACAAAGGCGCAAATATGTATAACAAGGTGCTGGCTTCAAGGTGTAATTCGGACCAAGGGGTTCTACAACAGTGAACCAATTTCGAATCGCTAGTTGCATATTGATTGTTGTTCATATTTCTTTTTATTTGGTGAAATGTTATCACTACATCTTTTCGTATAATGCACGAAATGAATTTCGTGAAGACCAACAAATCACTGTTTATCTTTTATCGTACTCTTGCAAAATGATGTTGTTGCTGGGTTAAGCAGGAATAATTTATTTAACTCAAAATAAAAGTTTAAGGGTGATCGAGAGTTATAAATTCATACTCATTTCTGAGTCTTTCTGTGTCAACAAATGCTTCAAGCTTTACACAGTTGCGTGTGTGCCATTAATTACGAAGGTAGCTTCATAAATAGTACAAATCAGTTTCGTTGTTAGTTTGTTAGTTCTACTTTTAATTTCGTATTATAAATACAATAATTTTCAGTGTAGCAGGTGCTCCTTCATAATTGCCGAGTATTTTTCTATTGGGCGCAGTTCCAAAGTGTTTGGAGGGGGCGGGGGGTCAAATCTTTCGGCACGAAATCGACATCATTTGCCGTATACCACTCTAGCACGTCGTTCATGTAGTGGCATGATGCCATGATGCCAAATCCGGCCAGAAGATCGACGGACCATCGTGAGCCTTCAGGAGAGGGAGAAGCCGCTTGTGAAGACACTCATCCAAATATACCAGTCTATTCACGGTGCTTGCGGAAACGAAAGGTGTACTCCACTTTCCGCTCGGGAACACTACACTTACCTAAGCAGTCACATACAGGTTTCCTGGAATCTGGTTGAAGTCCGCCTTCACATATGTCTCGTCATCCATTATGCAGTAATGTGGTTTCGTTAACTTCTGGTCGTACAACTTCGGGCACGGCTTTCTGCGACAGTATTCTGTTTATCGATTTTAGGACTTCTGAACATTAAACGGGCGTAGTCCAGCTCGAGTTTTGGTATTCTACTCGAAAGTATTGCTCACATGCAACTTTTTAGCCACATCTCGAACTGAGTCGTTCGGTTTCCGTTTAAAGGCCCCAACCACGGCTGTGATCGTTCTCGTTGACCTGACGGCTTATTTTCGGATCTTCGCTTCCGATAAACAGTCAGACATTCCTCGAACTGTTTTATGATACCAGACCGCACAGAATAAACTATTACCAACTTTTGAGGTAGACTACGGCTTACGGCAAGTGAGGGTGTCAATTGCTAAAAACTAGCAACCGTCAAATATCGTAACAAATTAAATGCTTACAACTTGATGAATTTTCGATGAATGTTTACATCAATTGGTTGGAAATTTTCCCGCGTATCAATTCATAATCATAAAATTATCAAACATTATCCGATAACAATTTCAAACAATTGAAAATAACGAAAATAAAACATGACGTCTTATAATTTTGTTTTGCAGGCTAAATTTAGACCGAGGCTAACTAGACCCAGAAGGTTTAAATTCAAATGTGGACCAATTCAAATCCGTCCTTTTCAGGACGACAAATTCAATTTTGAGAGAGTTTATTCGATTTGAATTAATCTAACATTATTTCCCAAGTTCTTACCAATTGGCAGCCAGCGATGACTACAACAGTATTAGTTTTGGCTGGGACATTCCTTAACCATTGTGCAAAATTTTACAAATGGCTACCGATTTGAATCCGATCTCTCTTGATTGATTTACTTTGAGATTTTTTGCTATTATCAACTAGAGGTTTATACGACTGCCATTTTATTTACACAAATATTCAAACTGTTACAAATAAGAGATGAGTATATTTAACGTACATATTTATCAATCGTTGGAAAATTTCAAAGAATGTTGTGTTCCAGCAAACATAAAGAAATTCCCTATTACGAACAATGTTTTGGTTCTCGAACCAGATACAGGTGCGCAGAAAAATAATGCGAAAACTTGTTCTTTTTCTTTCAAATCCCATTTTCAACTAAATCAAGCAATAATATCAACATTTTCGAGTGCAGTTATCTTTATAAAGTCCTTCAAACAAATTTATTCAATGTGACCTCCATTTTTATTAATAACATCCTCGAGCCGACGCCGGAAGCTTGAGCATGCCTTTAGAACGTAGTCCTCCGTAGCTCACACGTAGTTCACACTAGGGTGTGATGTTTGCAAGCTCGTGCTTCAATCTGACTGCTAG